>JBBPLO010001004.1:321-12965 GCA_038089835.1 Retiboletus flavoniger | reverse complement strand
ACTATGCCACCTGGAGTGTCAAGGCCTGCAACCCTGGCACCACCAGCACCTCAGCTGACCCCATCCATGTCTAAAAGTAACATCACTCCTCACCTTGATCATACTAACATCGCTCCTACCACCCCAACTGGGCAATTCAGATATATCTTTCTCCTATAAGATGAGACTGCACAGAAGCATGTCTTAGACCAGGTCCTTGAGACTTCCATCTTGATTCTGGTCAAAGAACTCATGTCCATCACCCCAGAGGTTTGCAAGCAACTCTGGGAGCTTTCTACTACCAAGCATATCCCTGTATCTACTAATGTTGTACAGGTCAATGAACTCACCAGTCATGACCCTGGTGCTGTGGAGCGCAAATTTGGGGACCAAGTTCACTGGAATGATGACAACCTTATTGTAGCACATCACAGCATTCTTTTATGGTCACTTGACACAAAGGTACTTGGTACTGGATGCACCATCACTGTGGTCTTAGACACTGGTTCAGAGATCATCACCATGCCTAAACAAGTATGGATGGACCTCAGTCTTCCAGTCTGGTTGGACCATGTTATGACAATGTCAAATGCTAATGCTAGCACTGAGTTGACCATCAGTGTCATTGAGAATCTTTGCCTGGACTTCAGAGCCAGCAAGGTTTGTCTCCAGATCCAAGTAGTCCCTAGGGCTAACTTTGACTTATTACTTGGCTGACCTTTTCATTGTCTTCTGAGCGCATCCACTGATGATTTCTCTGATGGCACACAGACTATTACACTCTGAGACTCTAACTCAGGCAAAGTATACAAACTGCTGATGCATGCTTGGACCGAAGGATGTCCATGCTGCTGACACAGTCTTTTTTGCACTAATCACAAGTCCATCATTGAGATGGGTCTTGCAGATGCCAATGGACCTTGTAATTCATTTTTCCATTTGTCTGCCTCATACACTCTGTTTCCATCCCTGCCCTGGTCTTGTTTCCATGTTTCACATTTGGACTTACCTGCCACTACTCCTTCATCTTTCTATGATTTTTTGTCATCTACCCAGTCCACTCCATCTTCGTTGCATATTCTTGCACTTTTCTCTCTATATACCTTCGATCCTATTTCCCATTTGCTGGCTTACAAGCCAGTCACTAAAAAGGTCTGGTTAGTCATGGCTCCTCTAGAGGAGGAGTACTGCATTCTGTGCCAGTTACCAGACAATCCTCTTGCTGGTCTTATTCCATTACCCACTAACCCCCCGGACTTTGTGCCCAGAACTTGATTCACACAGGAATGCGCTGATGCACTTGACCTTGACCTGGCCAAATGGCTGTGGCCCAAGAAACTCAAGTTGGTCTGGTGGTTAGTCTGAAACCACGAACTGGCCTTTGCTTGGATTCCAACCAAGCGAGGTTGCTTAGATGAATGGTACTTCCCACCAGTCAAGATTCCAATGGTCTCCCATACACCATGGATTCTTTGCAATATTCCCATACCACCATCTTTGTGGGATCAGGCAATTCAAATCATTAAGGACTGGATTACCTCTGGAGTCTATAAACTGTCTACTACTGCTTACCGGTCTCGCTGGTTCTGCATGCTCAAGCAGGACAGCAAGACGCTCCATCTTGTCCACAACCTCCAACCCCTAAATGCCATCACCATCTGGGACTCTTCTGTCCCCCCCTTCATTGAGCACCTGGCTGAGTCATTTGGTGGGTATGTGGTCTATGGTATGATGGACCTGTTCACAGGTTATGACCAGTGCTCACTGCATGTTGACTCCTGGGACATGACAATGTTCAACAGTCTGCTTGGATCTCATTGTCTCACCACTCTTCCGATGGGTCATACTAACACTGTCCAGATCTATCAGGCTGATATGGCCTTCATTTTACAGGACAAAATTCCCCATCACACTATGCCATTCATCGACAACCTACTGGTCAAGTCCAGCACCACTCGCTACCAAACTCCAGACAGCAACTACAAAACCATCCCTGCCAACTCCAGTATACAGAGATTTATATGGGAACACCTACAAGTTGTTCACCACATCCTTCAACACCTGCAAAACATTAGAGCTATGGTCTCCACCAAGAAGTTTGTCCTCACCACTCTGGACACCACTATTGTCAGATACAAGTGCACCTTTGACGGTCAAGTTGTGCATGAGGCCAAAGTCCAGAGAATCTAGAACTGGCCAGAGTGCGAGAACTTGACACAAGTCCATGGATTCCTCAGGACCTGTGGAGTCATTCATATTTTCATCTGAGATTTCACTGCTATCTCCTGGCCATTGGTTAATCTGACCTGGAAGAGCATTCCCTTTGAATGGGGTAATGCCCAGCATGACACTATGAATCATCTGAAGGACGAGATCATCAAGTCCCCAGTGCTCCGCTGGCTCGACTATGAGTCTGGTCAGGAGATTGTCCTAGCCATTGATACTTCCACTATTACTATCAGCTTCATTCTTTTGCAGCTAGGTGAGGATGGCAAACACTATCCGAACTGCTTTTGTTCTATCAGCTTGACAAGTGTCAAAAGCTGGTACTCCCAGGCTAAGCTTGAGCTGTATGGTCTGTTCTGGGCACTCCAGGTGGTCCATGTTTTCATTTTTGGTGTTACCAATCTCATCATCAAAATGGACATGAAGTATGTTAAGGGTATGATTAACAACCTGTTACATTTTCATTCCATTTCATTGTATTCTCCTCATTGTACACTTTTCATCCATAATCTCTTACTATGGATGATGTATTCCTCGAGCTAGCACCACCTACCTCTTTGTTGGTGGACCCTCTCTAACGTTCCTCACTTATCTCTTCTAGACTACCTTCCTATGATATCCTCTTCGTTGGACTACTCTCCTAGCTAAGTTCTCTAGTACTTAGTCGTTTTCCAGTTCCTCATTTAGCTCGGGGCATGGTCAATGTGTGGGAGTCTCTCTCTTTTTCTTCTGTATAATTACCTGTTGTTGGTTGCATGTATTTCCCCATTCTTGATCTGCACAATACTAGCATAACATCCTGAGTCCCTCTTTAGTCCCAAAAGCCCCTCAAGGTTCTTAGTGACTCTAAGAACCACTCCTGTCTAACTAATCCAAAGAACTCCCTTGAACCTCTGTCAGACATTGGTCTCTTCATGAGTATCGCCTGACAGTTGTTACTTCTCAAGCCCAAGTCTTCCTATGTACGCTATGCATAACAAAAGATTGAGAATCTTCCCTTGGTCCCACCTCCTCAGGTGAAGGACCCACCACCCTCTCACCATGTTGTTCAAAGCTCCAGGAGATAGTGACTCTGAACTCCCAGACCTCTCCCAATATCGTGTATCTTCTAGACGAATAGCCAGGTCCAGCAGAACCCCACTCCTCAACCCATCCTTTGCATCCTCATCCAAAGGCCAGAGACCAAGTAACCCCTCCCAGCCCAACCCACCCCCTCGTCAACTCAGCCCACCCCCTTGTCAACCCAGCCCAATCAATGTTTCTTGTTCTCCCTCACCCACCATGCCTACCAAGCTTAAGGCTGCCCTTCCCACAGATTTCTCCGGATCCTCTACCGACACCTCACAATGGATGAAGGCCATGAACACCTACTTCCAGATCAACCAAAACCTCTACCCTGGAGACCCCAAAAAGATCATGACTGCTCTCAACAAGATGCCCACCAGTTGAGGAGTGTCTTTCACAGAAGCATGGTATGACAAAATGGCCAATCCCAACATCATCACAGGGAAAACCTTTGATGATTTCATCAAAGATTTTGATACCACCTTCTTCCCCTATGACATAAAAGCCACTGCCCATATCGAGCTAGCCAAATTGCATCAGAAAATTACTTGCTCCAATGACGGGTTCCAGCAGTACATTACCAACTTCCAGAACCTCACTGAAAAGTTTGACATCATGGATGAGACCACCCTCATTGACCACTTCACTCTAGGACTGGACCAACAAATCACCATGATGATCTTATCCATGGGAACCATCCCCACCACCATCGTGGACTGGGTGACGAAGGCCAAGACCTTCCATGCCCAGAAAATAAGGATCCAGGCGCTCTGCACCGGGATCACCTCCACCCCCTTTCTTTTCACAACAATCACACCCCCAGAGATCCCAATGCCATGGACATCGACTCCTTCATCACCTTAGCCAAACTCACCCCCACTGAGCGAGCAAAGTGTATCAAGGAAGATCAATGCTTCTGCTGCAGAACCATTGGCCATGATGCCTGCAACTGCAGGAAAACCTTGGGTCGCCCTCAGAACAGATGAGCCACCACTCTCGTTGCCCCTCCTCCACCTCCACTGCCCCCCATTCCCACCCCACTATCCTCTCTTCAACAATATGTGAATTCCCTTCACACCTCTGGGAAAAACAAAGCTGAGATCCTCTCCGTCCTCAAGATGTGCTACAACGAAGAAGGAGAGGAAGTGAATGCTATCCAATTTGCCAACATACAAAAGGCAAAGGATTTTTAAAAAGGGAAGCAGCTTTGACGTCTTCTTCCCTAGATTTTACCCATGTACTTGTAGCATCTCCAAAGAATAGAACTCTTCATGTGGATGTCAAAGTACTAAATGTTGAAACCTTTGCCCTCATTGATTTGGGTGCAACTGGAAATTTCATCGACCCTCATCTCCTACCCAGAGGAAATTTCCATTTCCTAAAGGTTCCTCACCCAATCCTTGCCTACAATGTGGATGGAACCCAGAATTCCTCAGGGACTATCCATTGGACTATGACAACCACAGTCTCACATGGCTCCTTCTCATCCATCGAAACCCTCTTCGTCCTTTGACAAAAAAATCCTCAGATTATCCTAGGCATGCCCTGGTTAACCAAATGGAATCCTGACATCAACTGGAAAGGCCACACCATTTCCATCTTGACATCTCCCCAGAGGGTTGAGAGGACTCTTCGTGAGCACCCTCCCCTAAAGGAAGTCAAGAAGGAAGAGATCTACAAACTGACCATCTCCACTGAGATCGCCCAGAAGTCAACACCCCCCCTGACCACAGTCCCTGACTTCTGCAAAGACTTTGCTGACATCTTTGCTGAATCCACCCATAACATCCTCCCTGTCCATCACCCCTTTGATCACACCATCAACCTTAAGGACTCCTTTGTCCCGAAGATCACTAAGATCTATTCTCTGAATCCCAAAGAAAAGGAATCCCTCAAAGAATTCATCAAAGAACATCTCAAGACTGGACATATTGTTCCCTCTAAATCCCCCCAAGCCTCCCCTTTCTTCTTTGTTTCCAAGAAAGATGGGACCCTTCGCCCATGTCAAGACTATCGTTATTTGAACTCCCATACCATCTGAAATGCCTACCCCTTACCTCTCATCTCGGACCTTCTGGACAACATAAGAGATGCCAACTATTTCACCAAGATGGATATCCATTGGGGATACAATAACATCTGAATTCGCAAATCCAATCAATGGAAGGCAGCATTCATCACCCCCCTAGGACTCTTCGAACCCAGAGTAATGTTCTTTGGATTCTCCAATGCCCCCTCCACATTCCAAGCATTCATGAACCACATCTTCGCAGATATGATTGCTGAATGTTGGTTGAAGATCTACATGGATAACTTAGGCATCTGCACTAAAGGCTTGCTCTCTCTCCATCATGAATGTACTTGACGTGTCCTTCTTCGTCTACATGAACACAACCTCTCCATCAAACTCTCCAAGTGCTCCTTCAACTCCCCAACTATGGAGCATCTTGGTCTCATCATCGGAAATGGTGAAGTACAAATGGACCCTCACAAACTTTCTGCCCTCAAAGACTGGAAACCTCCCACTACTGTCACTGGCATCAGATCATTCATCAGATTTGCCAATTTCTACAGAAAATTCATCCCCAGTTTCTCCAACATTGTTGCCCCTTTAGTCTTCCTCACCAAAAAAAACGAAACCTGGAATTGGACCCCCCTCCAGCAAAAAGCATTCCACTCCCTTATTTCTGCCTTTTGTTCTGCCCCTCTCCTCACCCTCCCTGATCCCTCAAAACCATTCTTGGTTATGACCGATGCATCTTTGTCTGCCACAGGCACAGTCCTTATGCAATCTGATCCTAATGGGGACCTTCGCCCCCTAGCCTACTTCTCAAAGACTCTAGCCCCTGCCAAATGCAACTATGACATCTACAACCAAGAACTTCTCACAGTCATTCTCACCCTCTCCAAATGGTGTCATCACCTGCAGTGCACCGCTCATCCCATCACTATTATCACTGATCACAAGAACCTCTCTTATCTATGTGACCCCTGCAAACTGTCGCGATGACAAGCCTGATGGGCCCTCTTTCTCCAAGACTTCGACATCATTTGGAAAGTCACCCCTGGCACCAAGATGGGACCAGCAGATGCTCTTTCTCGCTGAGATCACATAGATACCTCCCTTGATAACATAGACTCCCCCATCATCCCCGAACCTCTCATCATCAACGCACTCGACCTCACCCTTACCAACCTCATCAAATCCTCCACACCCTCTGATCCCCTAGTCACTCAAGCACTGGAAGCCATCTCTTCCTCCTCCCCCTTATTCCCTTGCTCCCTCGCCTCCGACTGGACTTTCAAGAATGGACACCTCTTCTTCCACCGAAAGATGTATGTGCCACCTGCTGCCTGATCCCCCCTCCTACATACTATCCACTCCTCCCCATTGACTGGCCACATGGGCATTTTTCATACCAAGTCTATCTTGGAACATGACTTCTGGTGGCCTGGTCTGGCAACCTTCGTCAAACACTTCATCGCGGGCTGCCCAACCTGTCAACAGAGCAAGGTCAACACCCATCCTTCCCACCCCCCCCTCCTTCCTATCCCCTCTCACTTCTCCATCCCTTTCCGCCAACTCTCAGTGGACCTCATCACTGACCTTCCCCCATCCAATTCCTTTGACTCCATCATGGTCATGGTCGACCATGGTCTTACTAAGGGGGTTATTCTCCTTCCCTGCTCTAAAAACATTGATGTTGCTGGAGTAGCTCTCCTTTTTTTTGACGACGTGTTCAAACGATTTGGCCTCTATTGTTATAACTTAACCACCAGGGCAAGGAGGAACAAAGGGGTGTCTGGGCTGAGCATGCTGGGGGAATGCGAAGAGACTGTCCCAGCAAGTTCTACTACCGCAAGGGCACTTACAGCTTTCGAAGACAGATGGCAGAGAGGTCAGACCTCAAGGTGGCCCCTAAGGGCAAGGGCAAAGGAAGGACAACCAGACAGGAGATGGTTATGATATCGAGTTTAATGGTCAAGTTAGGGATACAAGATAGTCGTACTATGCTTATATACTAACGTAGATGGGGCACAGACCACTGAAGCATGGTATGAGTCATGGCTACTTCAATAAGGAGTCCATGAGGTCATAAGAGGGATCTATGTATAGATACAAGGGGATACGTCAATAAGCAGGTGTACCATGAGGTACATAAGATGGCCAACAGGCTAAGGAGACACAAGGGGATGCATAAGCCAAGATAGGGGCACGAGGTAGTGCCAAGACAGGGGATAAGGATATGCGTGGGAGGGACATGTAGACTAAGGCAATAAGGGGATCTGCAGGGGGTCCCAGGATACAGGACGATCGGAGGACCGGAGACACAGGTTAGATATAAGCATCACATGGAGGGATGTGTGGTCATGTGGAAGTCATAGGGACTGAGGAGGTCACAAGGATGTAGAGGGGATGAGGAGTTCTAGTTAGGAGATGAGGCACTGGAGGTAGCTGGGGCTTGGATTAGCTAAAGGTTAGCTAAGGGTGACCAGGTATCAGGAAGGCTAGCAGTAATGAGAATGTGCTCAGAGGTAGCTGAGGGCTAGGACAAGGGATCTGGTGTATGTTACAACTTAACCATCAGGCAAGGAGGAACAAAGGTTATCCAGGCTGAGCGTGCTGGGGGAACGCAATGGAACTATCCCAGCATGTTCTACTACCGTGAGGGGGACTCACAGCTTTTGAAGGAGAGGTGGCAGAGAGGTCAGACCTCAAGGTGGCCCCAAGGGGCAAGGACAAGGGACGACCGGATGGGAAATGGTTATGATATCAAAGTTAATGGTCAAAGTGAGGAATACAAGATAGTCGTACTATGCTTATATACTGGTGCTAGGAGTGCACAGACCATGTAATACATATGGTGTGAGTCATGGCTATGTAAGGAGTCCATGAGGAGCAAGGAAGAGATATCTATAGACGAGAGATGATACATTGATAAGCAGGCATACCCCGAGGAGCATATGATGGCCATCTAGGCCGAGGAGGCGCGTGAGAGCACATAGACATAGGCGAAGGCATGAGGAGTGCCAAGGCGACGGATAAGGGATGGCCGTCTAGGCTGAAGGGACATGAGGGGACACGTAGTAGACACGTAAGCTAAGACAGGGGCATGCAGTAGTGCCAAGGCGGAGGATAAGGGGTACACATGGGAGGGATGCATAAGCTAGGAGATAAGGGAGTCCATGGGGATACCGGGATGAGACAGAGAGAGGACCAGGATACGCAGGGCAAGTACCAGTTGACAGCAAGATGTGGGTTAGGCATAAGCGTCACATGGAGGGATGCGTAGGTCACATGGAAGTCATGGGTGCCATGGAGGTCACGAGGACGTAGCGGATTAGAAGGGTCCTAGGTAGGAGGCGAGGTACTGGAGGTAGCTGGGGCTGAGGTTAGCTAAGGGTTAGCTAAGGGTGGTCACCTAGTGGGTAGAAGGCGAGGATGTGGGTAGAGCCTCAAAGGTCACGAGGAATATGTGGTCACATGAGGATCATGTGGGTTCCTCAGGAGGACACTAGAAGGGAACTCGGAGATAGCCGAGGACTAGGGGTAGGACAAGGGAGCTCGGAGGTAGCCAAGGACTAGGAGTAGGACGAAGGGGCTCGGAGGTGGCCGAGGATTAGGACAGGGGGCAGATGTTATAACTCTCAAATGCCCCTATCCTTTTTCCCTTGTCACGTGTCCTCGTCCCTTGTCCACACCCCTGTGCCAACCCTGCAAGAGAGTACCCCTCTCTTCTTAGCCACTGCAGCGGTACACCCAATCCCCTATCCTAGCCCTCAGCTACCTCTGAGCATGCCCTTGTCCTACCCCTAGTCCTCAGCTATCTCTGAGCCCCTCCTAGTGCCCTCCAGAGGAACCCCGTGATCCTCACATGACCGTGTATCCCTTGTGACCCTCAAGGCTCTACCCACGTCCTCGCCTTCTACCCACTAGGTGACCACCCTTAGCTAACCCTTAGCTAACCCCAGCCCCGGCTACCTCTGGTTCCTCATCTCCTATCTAGGATCCCTCATCCCCATTATGTCTTTGTGACCTCCACAGCACCCGTGACTTCCACGTGACCTACATGTTCTTCCATGTGATGCTTATGCCTAACCCGCGTCTCACTATTGACTGGTACTTACCCCGCGTATCCCGGTCCTCTCTCCATCTCGTCCTGGTATCCCCGTGGACTCCCTTATCTCCTAGCTTACGCGTCCCTTCCACGCGTACCCTCTATCCCACGTCTTGGCACTACCTCATGCCCCTGTCTTAGTGTACATGTCTACTACACGTCCCCTTGGCCTAGACAGCCATCTCCTATCCATCGCCTCAGCACTCCTCGTGCCCTCGCCTCCTCCTAACGTGCTCTCACATGCCCCCTTATCTGTCGCCTTGGCACTCCTTGTGCCCTTGTCCCCTCCCACGCGCTTCCACGCATCCTATCGGCCTAGATGGCCATCATATGCTCCTTATGGTATGCCTGCTTATCGACGTATCACCTCTCGTCTATAGATACCCTCTTCTCGTTCCTCATGGACTCCTCGCATAGCCATGATACATATCATATATATTACATGGTCTGTGCACTCCTAGCACCAGTATATAAGCATAGTATGACTATCTTGTATTCCTTACTTTGACCATTAACTTTGACATCATAACCATTTCCTGTCTGGTTGCCTTTGCCCTTGCCCCTTGGGGCCGCCTTGAGGTCTGACCTCTCCACTACCTCGCTTCGAAAGCCGTGAGCCTCCTCTCACGGTAGTAGAACATGCTGGGACAGTTCCATTGTGTTCCCCCAGCACGCTCAGCCCAGACACCCTTGTTCCGCCTTGCCCCGATGATTAAGTCGTAACAGTGGGTGTACCGCTGCAGTGGCTAAGAAGAGAGGGGTACTCTCCTGCAGGGTGGGTAGAGGTGTGTGGACAAGGGACAAGGACACATGACAGAGGAAAAAGGATAGGGGTGTTCGAGAGTTGTAACAGTGTACCGCTGCAGTGGCTAAGAGGAGAGGGGTATTCTCCTGCAGAGTTGACAAGGATGCGTGGATGAGGGACAAGAACTTGTGACGGAAGAAAAAGGCTAGGGGCATATGCAAGTTGTAACATCTATGACTCCATCATATCCAACCAGGGTCCTCAGTTCGCCTCAGCTTTCGCCTTTGAACTTATACAACTACTGAAATATGATATCTGTTTATCGTCTCCCTACCATTCCCAAACTGATGGCCAAACCAAATGAACTAACCAAGAGCTTGAAATCTACCTATGCATCTTCTGTGCCAACAACCCCCATTCCTGGTCAACTGCCCTATCCTCTGCTGAATTCCACCACAACTCTGCCCCCCACTCCTCCACCAAGAAATCCCCATTTTCCCTACTATACAGATATGAACCAAGGACCTTTTCCCTGCTAGGCAAAACCTTCATCCCTGCACTCGAAGACCACTTAGGCTCTGAATGGAATAAAGTCCCAGGTTGCAGTTCACTTATGTATTCCTGTTTGGTCTGCAGGCACCGGGTTCGGCTTGGGCATGCCGATGAATCGGAGATCAAATATTCACAAACCTTCTCTTTCACTCTGTACATACCATGCTGGCCATAGGAAGTCCCAATCCAAAGCTCCCTTCTGACTCCCAGCAAGAACTCATTCACCAACAAGTCTTAGATCTTGTCCATCGCCTTGAAATACTTCATTCTCATCTCATGAAAGGACAGGAACCACAATATGAAGGAAACTGCAAATGGACTGAATGCGATATTGACTTAATGATGCACTATCTTCATGAACATGCTGAACAGGGTGATGGCACCTTCAAGCACCCCACTATTCGAAGTTGTACCCAACATGTCAATAATAGAGGCAATCGCCAAGGCAAGCCGAAGGATGCTGGGAGTGTCAAAGGGAAATTTAAACATGTACATTTCAGCCTCTACTATATTGATCTGACATTGATCCTTCATACTGTAGATAAGAGAGCATCATATGGTGATCAAGGCATGGACATGCAAGTCAGGAGTCCATTATGATGATATCAATGGAGCCAATATACAGGATGCAGAGTCAGCCAAGGTATTTGAAGAATGGACTGGTGAGAAGGTATGATGATCAAATCCACTATGTTTTGTCTTGTAAATAACTCGTGATAGGGTCATGGTAAGATGAAGAACTTCCACAACAAAGGATGGGGCTATTTTGGCCTCATGGAGGACATCTACCTGGATGGCAGATCAACAGGGGATGAGTCCTGGCATGGCAGCAGTGGGGTACTAGGACCCCCACCCCCCCAACCATCCACTTCTGGCTTTAGTTTCAGTAGCTCCTCTGTTCCCAGTGCAGCAGTCTATGCTCTGACCACTGCCACTCAACAGCCCGGTAATGCTGAGGCTACTTCCATTCCTGTCAACATCCCTGCTTTGATCACTTCCACCCCATCCAGTGCCTCCAAGTCTGCAGGCAAGAAATGGGCACATTTGATGGTCTTTCCAGATGAAAGCAACTCCATAGCTCCTCGCCCTCCAACACCATCCTCCTCCTCCCTTCCACCCAGCACACAAGGTGCTAGCAAGCACAGTCAAAAGTCAGTTCAGGAGGAGAAGCAGTGCACCCAGTTGATAACAATCAACTTAGTGCAGACCGCGATCAGTAGCTTGCATGATACTCTTTCTTCCATGTTTCGAGATGAGCTGACCGTTGTGCATGATGCCACAAAGGCATTGTATCTAATCCCCAGCTTCGCAACCAACCCAGAGAAGATTTTCGTGCTTGGGGAGTTTTTTGCAGACAAAAGGAATGCCAGCATCACCTCCATCTTTCTTTTGTTCAAGGAACAGGATTGTGCAGAATATGCTAAACAATTGTATGCACAGCACTGTGCTTCACATCCTTCTGCTGGTCCTAGTGCATTGTAAGATTCATTGGTTGTGTCTTGACATGTACGGATACATTTTTGTAGTAGTACAAGATGTATGCTGTACATGTAGAAATCTATTTGCTATCGGTATCATCATCAGTATCATTACCACCTGATTGGAGGAGTTGTTGCCACCTCCGTAACTCCATATAATTAACCCACATCATATTCACCATGTTGTCATGCATCTCCTGCGTGCTCTCATTTGTATTCACCCCCACTGCATTCTCAATGGCCCGATTGTCATTCTCCTCCTCATTAGTAAAGTCTGAATCATCGTCATCATTGTCATCTGAGGGATCATGAGTACAAATAAAATTGTGGAGCACACACAAAGCAGCTGGAATTTTGGACTGGACTCAAATAGGGAACTCAGGTGTGAGCTGGAGGATTCAGAAGCGGTGTTTAAGAATACCCAAAATCCATTCAACTATGTTTCAAGCAGATACATGATGTAGATTGAAAAGCTCCTCT
>JBBPLO010001003.1:0-12966 GCA_038089835.1 Retiboletus flavoniger | reverse complement strand
AACTAGAAAGCTCCCATACTGGAATTGTAGCAGCGTCAGACAGCTAATAAGTGGTTTAGGTGTAACCATGATGACAGATATGGACGGTATTGGGTTGGGACTGATGCACATAGCTCCAAGTGCTGGCATGGCAGGGTAAACAAATGGCAGAATGTCTAACCAAATGTTAGTACTCATCTCCATGTTCTTAGGTGAGGAGGAACAGGATCCATGTCCTTGTTGCTCGAGGCCCCAAACCTGTCGGAAGCGAGAAAGAAACATGTTGCATGGTCGTTTATTTTAACCGTCGATTAGATTAGATCAAGTGCGGGTATGTGTGATCACGTGCTATCTCGCCTGAGCTGGACCAAGTTGAGATGAATGACCCCACCGCTGCCAGTGTCTCTCAGCACAGCCCGCCCACTCGTTTACAGCATTGTTTACATAGACAGGCCAAATGGCCGATGCATTCGATGTCATTCCTTTCGAGGTATGTACTTTCAAGCTCTGCTATCAGTCGCCCGTGTGTAGCATGCCCTCGCTCCCAGGATATCAGGGGGGAGTGGAAGAAACTGGGATCCGGTTCCTTTGGTAACGTCTACAAGGGTCCGTCTGTTTCTCATCGTTTATCTTTGGCGCTCATAGATACCACAGGCTCTTACCTGGGCATCGACGTAGCCATTAAGGAGGTACTTCCTTCGAGCAACTATGATGTCGCCAAGTATTTTGAGAGGGAGTGGCGGCTCATGAAGTAGCTTCTCTTCCTCGTAGCCCTGCACACTACTCATCTCTCTCAGGGAAGCCCGTCATCCAAATGTCGTTTTATACCTTGGCCTTTCCCGGGCACCACCACCTGATGGTCGAATCTACATCATTTCCGAGTATATTGAAAACGGTCAAATGCACGCAGTCGTTTGGTAATTTATACTGACATTCGACTCAGGCAACCTTCGACAATATATCTTCGACAAGAACAAGCCTTTCCCTTGGCGCCTTCGCATGTCCTTTGCGACCGATATTGCCCGCGCCTTGGCCTATCTCCACGCACGTAAATGCATACACCGTGATTTGAAAGGCGAAAACCTGCTTGTCACTGCAAACGGTCGCCTCAAGATTACCGACTTTGGTTTCGCCCGTATCGCGGCTCGAAATGAGGAAGAGAGCAAAAGGCTCACGTTCTGCGGGACGGACTCGTACATGTCTCCTGAGATCTTGTCAGGCCATGAATTCGACCTCCCAACGGATATCTTCTCTCTTGGCATAATTCTCTGTGAAATAGCGTCTCGACGACTTGCTGATGATCGTTATTTCAAACGCACCGGTCCCACATTTGGGATCGATGCGGATGAGGTACATAAATTAGCAAACTCAGGGTGCCCATCTGCTTTCCTTTCTCTCTGTCTGGACTGCGTGGCCGAGGATCCGGCTACACGCCCCACCACACGCCACATCCTTGAGCGTTTACAGGATATCGAAGCAGAGGTCCTGGCTCGTCCAGAAACGGAGGATCTCCACCTAGGCAGCGTCAAGTTTATGACGGGTGAGAAGAGGCCTACAGCCCCTCGCATTCCTAGCTTTGGCGTTGGAATCGGGAAAGACATTAGACATTCGACACCAACGGTGGCAGAGGACATCATGGCGGCTCTGTCCAGCGGAGAAGAAGACAGCGATGAAGAGCTTGCGAACGCCGTGGAAGGTCTTAATATTAGCATGCACCTCAACAGTGATTGGAGTAACACTGGGGCCACCAACGGTAGGTAATTCAACCCGTGCTGCGAACGCATACTTTGATGCATCCCTCGCAGGAAATAGCGAGAACAGCACTTCTCCCCTTCTCAATACCACCTCGAGCACGTACTCGGACTACAGCATAACCGTTGTTCGCGGACATGCGGGCAACGCCACTGAAACTGTTCCACCATCTTTATCTTCAATTCTCACGATCCGGCCCTGTCCAGACCCAAATGCTACGTCGGATCCTATCACTCCGGGGGCGACATCTTCCATAGATGACAGCATGACGCCCACCAGCTCAGATTCTATACTTTCGGCCCATACATATCGCACCGCTCAATCATCCGTTCCGTCCACCACCAGGGCAACCAAAGGACATTCTTCCATTCAATCTACCCCTATGTTACACAGATTTACATTAATCAGGCCAGGCGCAAAACGTTCCGTATCAATTTCGCCTGCCCGACATCTCGATGGAGGATGGAATCCCCTCGAGCTGTTCTTCTCGAGTGGCCTTCTGGTACAGAAGTGCGATATTTGTGCAAAGAGGATTGGGTGGAAGCCTGTCCTGGAGTGTGATGACTGCGGACTTCGGTGGGTGGTTTCGATGCGCTCGGAGGAAGAACCATATCTGATGATGTGGTTGATACACTCACCGTTCTTTGCGTCTTCCATCGATAGAGCACACGTCAAATGTGGAGAAGTAGCTCCTCGGGATTGCGGTGTCCGTTCTATTCGATCTGTACAGCAACACGGGCATGCTGGCACCCAATCGCCATCGCCGCTGTCGAAAGGACGACAAAACCATAATCCAAAGCGACACTCTGTAATTGCGGCTGTGACCCGATGAACGCCGTCATAGACAGCGACAAGCACGCAAGTGGGGCACCCCTTTCGTTGACTCGGTTTTTTTTTCTGCATCGGAACCTAGTTTTCTCATTCCTGGAACAATTTACGTTTTTTGAATCCTTCTTCCAACTTTTCCCAATCCCTCATACCCTCTTGCAATGGACCGTAATCATGATCACCACGAATACCAACCCCCTGTGCGCTTTCCCTCCTTGCCTGTTCCCTCGATGTTGTAATGTCCCAGTCCAATCAAATATTCCTATACTACAGTTCCGTAGAGATGGAAACCACGATACTCGTTTCAGAAGGCGGACACCAGGAAGGTACCAAGGTAATCGAAGAATGGAAAGCAATTTGCAATCCAAAGAAAGCTCCGAATCCAAGACAAGAGACACCGCGGCGAAGGTTATCCGAACGGCCAACCAGCTTACTTTTTGCGCTACGAAGTCAGTGACGCGATTATCATAGCCTGCAAGGTTATCACTTACGTGATGTGGCCCAGAACTTCTGGCAATTCTGAACGCGTAATTTTTTTCCGCGTGGCACAGCTGTGGCACGGCTAAGTTTTGGATTAGACTAGAACAGGGGTTGTTGTCAATGAGGCCGTTCCCCCGGTTGCCCTGGACTCGGGCTTTCGTATAAATGGAGGCCGTTGTGGGCGGTGAGCTCAACAAGGATGTGCTCTTCTTCACTTGATGTTTTCCTGCTCACTCTGATTGTCCTCGGTTGTGTGAGTTGTTACCGTCGCACCTCACGACCAAGAAACGGGCTTCCATTACCTCCGGGTCCAAAACCCCTCCCCTTTATCGGCAACGTTCTCGATATCGATTCTGAACAACCGTGGCTCACATACAGTCTCTGGCGGAAGAAGTATGGTGAGCGAGCTTCACGATCGTTGCTTCACTAGTGCTGAACTCTTATCTGTGGTAGGCCCCATCGTATATTGCCGGCTACTCGGCCAGGACGTCGTCATCATCAATTCAAGTAGAGTCGCGAAACAATTGCTCGACCAGCGGTCATCCACGTATTCCGGGCGCCCGTCTACGTGCACCAGCAAACTGTACGTGCGAGCGTACGCCTGTTCCGCCGATAATCGACTGACGTGAAATCGTGCGCTCGCCGACAGGTTTGGGATTGACTTTGCCACGGCGTTTCTACCCTATGGTCCAGAATGGCGGACTCACCGGAGAATGTTCCACCAAGCAATGAAGTTGGAGACGGTCGAATTATACCAGAATCTCTTTCGATCCAAGGCAATGAAGCTGATCCAGAGCCTCCGTGACACACCAGACGACTTCGAGAATCATCTTCAGTTGTAAGTCGCTGCTCCATTTTCATCCCTATATTCTCTTGGTTTCGTGGTTGAGAGTGTTGTTGACTCTATCCAGGTACATCATCTCGATCACCATGGCATTTACCTATGGATACGAAACTGATTCTTTGGACGCGCCGCTTGTAAAATCGCTTGCGGAGTTCGTCAAGTTACTGAATGATGGGTTACCCCCTGAGCGAAATGCGATGCTCACAGCATTTCCTTTCCGTATGTATCTCTCCTATCTCGTGGACATGTGGTGAACTGAAGCGCGATGGTGTAGTGGCAAACATCCCTGCTTGGTTTCCTGGGGCAACATTCAAGAAGGATGCGTTAAGGTCTCAGGAGCTATCGCTGAGATCCTTGGACGACCCGTTCGAATTCGTGAGGAAGAGCATGGTGCGGACATTGAATCTCCACTCTCTTAATATTGCCGAGTGACTCCCTGACCCAGGAAGCTGGTTCGTTTGCAAAGTCCATGGTTTCGGATTTGTTGGACAAGTTGGATGGAATGGAAGAACCTGCATTCCAAGAGAAGACGATCAAGGAATGTGCTGCAACGGTGTACATAGGTACGTATGCTTTCTATATTTCAGGACGACGCCGATTGATCTAGGGTCCTTTCCATTTCACCACAGCGGGGTACGACTCGGTGAGTCGCGCATCGCAAGGGTCTTCTGTCATGGCAGCTGAGTTTTACGGTTGCAGAGTGCGGCGACCCTGTTGGCGTTCCTGATGGCGATGATGCTATACCCCGAAGCTCAACGTCGTGCGCAAGCTGAGATTGACTGGGTGCTAGCTGAGAATGTGTTCCCGGATTTCAGTCATCGAAAATCACTACCTTATGTCGAGGCCGTTCTGCGAGAAACGATGAGGTGGCATAGTGTTGCGCCATTAGGTTCGTCGTTGACCACAAACTTTTTTGGGAGTGCTGACCTTGTGTGTAACTTCTTGAATGTAGCGTTGCCTCACATGACTTGCTGTGACGATGTCTTTGAGGGGTATTTTATTCCGAAAGGTGTGCTGCATGACTTGAGTGATCCGGATGTCATATGTTGATGCATCGCAGGTACGATGATCTTGCCCAATGTCTGGTTAGTGAGGCCCATGAACTCGCTCGAAGAAGAGCTTTGACAAACCTGTTTTTCTGTAGGGAGATTCATCACGAAGAGAGCGAGTACCCCGAGCCCTATGTCTTTAACCCAGAGCGGCACCTCAGTGAGGATGGGACTATCATAGACAGTGATCCCCTCACATCACGTGTGGCGTTTGGATTTGGACGAAGACACTGCCCAGGCAAGTGGGTCGCGGATTCTGTACTGTGGATGGGGATTGTGAGCATCCTGGCTGTATTTCGCATCGACAAGGAAAAAGATAGGACGGGAAGGGAGATCGAGGTCGAGCCCAAGTTCACGGCAGGCGTGATTCGGTGGGTTGCTTCTCCCCAAGATGGCCGAACGGAGTTGACGTTACGCGCGCCTCGTCTTCGCAGCCGTCCACTTCCGTATTCATGCTCGATCGTCTGCAGATCTGCATCGAGGGAAGTCGTCGTCCGTTCGTTCGAGGGGTGAGGACTACTGGATGGGTACATGACCACCAGCGTAGACGGAGTGTAGCACATTCTATCGTAGACGAGATTAGGCGGTGTTCGGGGTCTTTGCAGAGAAGATAAATTGGTAACGTAAAGGTTAGACTTTGTGGTACCGCACTTGGGCAGCCCCGCACGAATCCTCCACGACCTTGACGACAAAAGAACTCTTTGCTTTCTTCATCCCCGACGTCGTGTACGTCGCACACGTCCTGGTGAGTTCACCTTTCCACACAGCATCCAGCGCGCTCAGCCCGCCGTTCGACAGGAGCATCAGACCCTCCCAGTTACATGGCCCGTCCCCAGCCAGACGCAGATGTCGTCCCAAGGTACAGACAGAGATCAAACACCACTACATTCTCCTCCTTCACCGCCGGGTGGCGCAGACCCAGGGTAGAGACCGTCTCGACCCCTACACCTCAACCCCAGCCCCAGGCACTCGCCTTTGATGCCCTCGTGGAAGCCCTATCTCCACCTGCCGCCCCAAGTCTCGCGCACGCTCGTGCCTTGGCGTCTGTCATCACTACACAGTCCCCGCTTCCGAACGCTGCGGTCCTGAACCCTCTCTTGGGATCCCTGTGTGGTGTTGATTCACCTCCCCAGTTACAGTGTGCAGGCTATGAGATCATGGCCTCGTATTGGGAGAGATACGAGGGCAAGGTTGCTGCCTCAGATCGGCTCGCGCACTGTTCGCTTTTCTTACATACGTCGTGGTCCCCAGAGATCGGCGACTCCCGTCTGCGAGCCCTCCGCGCTCTCACCAAGGGAGGAAGCGAAGCCATTGGCATCGAGATATCTTTGCTTAATCTCCTCAAGAGCTGGATAGAGGGCGCTTTTGACGCATACCTCCTCTGTGACCCCTCCGACCGTGCTGATCGCGAGCGAAGCGTCGAGCTTCTTGCGGCCTTTGTGTCATCCATCCTCGAACACCCCGAGACCGTCGCACGCATCTCAGAGGGTGACCTCGCTAGCGTTCTCCAGTTTTATGCATCTATGGTCTCCAAAATGCTCGACTTCCAACCCGGCTTCTCCACTTCGGACACTACCCCGATCGCTTCGTCAATTGGGTTGACTGAGCAGTCTGCTGCGACGAAAGTAGCGTCCAACGGACACAAGAGGCATTCCTCATCAGTATCTATTCATTCCCTCCCGCCCTCCGCTGTCCACCCTTCTCGACATCCCACAGAACTGATGATCACCATTTACCTTGATCACCTGCATTCCCAACTGAAATCCTTGGCTCCCAAGATACTCGCCCTCATCCTCCCACTTCTATTCCAGGCTCAGGCATTCTTTGCTTCTCCGTTACCTCGATTATCCGTCGTGAACAACCGTCCCCGCGGACCTGCCGGTCTCGAGGAACGGATACAAAAGATGCTACATTCCTTGTTTTCAGGGCCATATGGTGCATCGTGCATGATGATACTCAAACATCACTTATCTCCCACCGATCAGACACTGGACTCTCATAGTCTCTCGACATCCTTTGGAGCCCATCGGACCTTGCGTTTTGACATCCGCCAAGCACTGTGTAGCAAAATGGCAAGAGCGTATATTACGAGACTGAGCACTCACGCCTATACACCATCCGGGGCACCCAGTCACATGGACCTCGAAAAGGATCTGATGGAGCGTGCGTGGTCAAAGGACGATTTGTCAGGCTGGGACTTGTTAAAATTGGAGCGTATGCTGTGCAAGTCCATCGAGGCTTGGGCAAAGTGGGCCAGTGCGGAGTCCGATGAGGCTATTCGCCTCGACAGGGATCGTATACTAGACGAAGCCGCGAGTACTTTGAAGGACATCTTTCAAGAGTTTGATGACAGGGAAGACGGGGTCGACATGGACGAAGAGGAGGCCAGCATTGCCGGTGACACCCTACATCATTTAGTATCCTTTGTTCGTCCCCTCAAGTACGTCCTCTCTTGTCACCTGTTGGTCAAATGCTGATTCTGGGATTGGTAGAAATACGGATGATACGCCCGTGATGATTCCACTATCGCAGCCTAGTGATGCCCCGACACCGTTCTTGCGAACACTGACTTCCCTCTTGGCACGCGACCATTCCACGTATATGAATCCTTCACTGTCGACCACCCTTCTGTCCATCGCTGACCACCTAACTGACATGGACACCGCTAAACTCCCTGCAGTTATGTTTGAACAACATGACTTGTCTCCCGCCTCGCCTGACTGGTTGGGGAACTGGGAAAGTATCCTGTCGAATGCTACCATCTTTGGTCCTACACGTCCCCTCACACGACTGGAAGTCATGAAAGCGCTCGAAGCGATCTATGACTCTTTAAAGGACATGCACAGCTATAGGATGGATCTGGCAGAGCTCGTATTTGGGTTCTGTCAGAGAGAGGCGAACGATAGCTTGGATACGTCCGCCAACATTGTTATGGGTAGAATTCTCGCTGATGAAGTCGTGCTGCGCACGGTCAACTGGTGTACACCTTCAGTTGACAATTCGTCCAGCCCCTCTCCTCCGTACACATCGACTAGGGAAATGATTGAACTACTCAAAAAGGTTGCCTTGGATAACGTCGTAGAGGACGACGACGACACTGCTTCTATAAACACGTCAGAAACGCCATGTCCCGGCTCTTTTGTGGCTTTCTCCGGGAGTACCCCAAATATTGCGTCTCCCGTTCTCTCGCGGAGGCAGTCGGAATACCGCAGCGTCTCAATCCGAGATTCAGGTCTACCGTCTGTCATGTCCTTACTGTCGACACTTGCAGGGTCACGCTCGCAATCACAGCATTCACAGGAACAGCCTGATAATCCACCACCACCTCTCGTTTCCTCGCCATCTCCAGAGCCAACGTTCACCCGGGCATCTCTCGCAGTGGTCTCATTAGTTGCGATATTCAGCCAACTCACGTTCACACCCTACTCTTTGACGCAAGGAAATGTTAACTTCGCCATATCAGTCTTCCTAATCATCGTTCAGGTGGTAACTGATGCAAAATGCCCACGAGCGCGAGTTTTAGCTTTGCAATTCTTGATGCGCCTCCGGGCCGATCGCGATCATCGCGTTTATTTCGTTGAAGCTCATCACGACTCGGATGGACTCACTGCCAACCTCGCTTCTCTGCTTGGACGTGGACTCGAATCCCCGCATCAAGATGAACGTAGCCAATCCGCCGATGCCCTCCAAGAGGATCCTCTTTCTCGTCGCTCAAAAGGTGTGCAGGAGCGTGATGGCAGGAGGTCTTCACGCGGAGGAATTGTCAGACCCTCACAATCAACATCGAGCAGAAGTCGCTCAAGAGCCCCACTATTCGTTTCGCCTCCTCAGTCGGCTACGATCGGTGCGAAATGGAGAGATACCCTTTGGTCTGTTCCAGAAACGCTTCCATTCATCGCAGTCGATGCAGACACGCCTAGCGAAGGAATTGTGTCCTACAATCCAGCTCAAGAATCCCCTCGTGTTATCCCGATCGACGCTTACCTTTTGGGTGTTCTGGGGATACTCGAAAAGGAGAGAAACTGGGACATCCTCTCTTACGTATTGTGTCACCTTCCTGTGCAACTGTCCAACAAACATCTTTTCTGCGGACCGAAATGTCGGGTGCTTATCGCCAGATTGTTGACGGTGATCTGCTCCGGCGTCACCGTTGGCGATTTGGGGTCTTCCATTGAACGATGGCCTGCGGGTCTCAAAGCGCGAGATGCACAGGGCCTTGCATATCATACGCTATCAGTCTTGATAAGTTATCGTCGTTGCTTCGAGCTCCCACTCCGGCATGCCCTCGTGGATGTCCTCAGGGAAGGACTGAATGGACAACCGTCGACCATCATTTGTTGTCTACACGCGCTCACGCTTTCGGCTTTCGAATTGACGTCCTCCGTCAAACGCAGCCTCCCTCCTCTCCTCGAGAAGCTCTCGCAAATCATGTCCAATCCCGATATGGCCGTCCACATTCTCAGCTTCCTCTCCATCGTCGGGTCCATCTCTGAGCTGCACGCGAACCTGCGCGAAGATGACTTCAAAATGGTATTCGGCGTTGCTTTGCAATATCTTCAACATCACAACCGTCCTGGGACAACACCTGTGATCTCATGGGCGATGTCGCAGTATGTACGGATGATCTCGTTCTATGTGGTTTACGTTTGGTTTTTGGCTGTAAGGCTTCCTGACCGGCCGCGACACATTCCATACATCACGAGGCAACTATTACTGGCCAACGAGGAAAGATCCGAGGTAGACGAACCAACGGAAGTGTGCTTTGACTGGTTGGCCCGATACACTTACGCCAGTGCCGACCCTAGACCTGCAAACTCGGTGCTCAGCGAGATCGTCATGAATCCCAACACTGCGAACCACAGTTCGTCAGAGCCGGTAATCGGCGAAAAGTCGTGGTTGATGGGTAATGCGATCGTCACCATCCGCGCGCTAGCAAGATTGGGATGGATCGAGGTTGTTTCGAGACGTCCGTCTGGGTTCACCAAATTCATCTGCAAGTTGGAGAACGTGCCACTTGTTGGCCCTGGGGAGGTTGACCCAGATATGGTGTCCTTACCTGCGGGTTTACTTATGGAAAGAGAGGTGACCAAAGCAGAGAAGCCTGATCCCTCAGAGCAGACGGAAGAAGCAGCCAGTGGTAGCAGTGTACGGGACATTCTTTTGATCTTCGTGACGAGTTCTGACAAGTTCACGAGCAGGAAATCCAGGACCTCGCCCCGTCTCCCATTGAACCTCCACTCCCCACTCCCGATCCCATTACAGGCTACGTTTGGAGTAAGACTGCACCTTCCCAGCGCCGAAAACAGGTCATGGTAGACCCCTCGTTCCTGCCACTTCAACTCTCTTCATACCCTGACTCCCCAACACATCGTCGAATCATTGACGAGTCTGCCCTTCCTGCCCTCTTCCGAAACCTTGACCGCACACCTGTTATTGACACACACAAAATCGGTATAATGTATGTCGCCCCTGGCCAAAACCATGAGCTAGAGATTCTGCGAAACACTTACGGCTCGCCTGCCTATACCCGTTTCCTTGAAGGAATCGGCCGACTTATCAATCTCCGCGGGCAAGTCGACGTCTATGCAGGTGGTCTCAACCCTGACGAAGACGGGGAATATGCTTATGCATGGTGGGACGACATTGGCCAAGTCCTCTTCCATACCGCCACAATGATGCCTAACGCAGCCGATGACGAGTACTGCGTGAACAAGAAAAGACACATTGGCAACGATTACGTCAGGATAGTGTGGAACGATGGAGGCAAGCCGTACAAGTTCGATACGCTCGCGACACAATTTCAGTTTTTGAACATCGTCATTGAGCCTCATTCGCTGGGAGCGATAGCTGCGTTTTCGAACTTCAGGAGCACCGTCGCTCCGCCTGTAGTGGACGTCAAGCCTTCTCCGTTGCAATCTCCAACCCTTACGCCTTCGGGCGGGGGTAAGGGCACGACGACACCTCTGCACGAAGCTGAAAACGAGTACTTTAAGGTGACGGTCCAGCGGGCAGGGGGCATGAAAGACTTTACGCCGGTCGGGTGTTTCAAACTCATCAGTGCGGAAAAGCTCCCGCTTCTGGTGAGGCAGCTCACGTTGTTGGGCGACTGGTTTGCCAACGTGTTCGAGAAGACGGAGCGAGACGAGACGGAAGTGGAAGTCATCACCAATTGGAGGCAGAGGCTGCAAGTGGTGAAGAGATTCATGAAGAACATGGAGGATCCCTCGGGGAGCGGGGGCGATATAGGTGGAAGCAGTGAAGGAGGGGAAGGGGTGATTGGGCAGGAAGGATCGAGGAACTTTACGACGGTTTACTGAGCAGGATCTAGCCCGTCGCCGCGGTTGGCAAAAAGCGAGCTTGGGCCCGCATGGTTGTTCTTTTTTGTCCTTGCCAATCATTTCTACCGTCGTTCGTTCGTCTTTCTTTCGTTCTTGCATTGCATCATCAAGTCAAGGGTATGTCAACCACATTGCATGACATTCATATCTCATCTTTTCCATGTTGTATCCATGCCACGTCACACACCTGCTATGTCCTGTTTGTTTGTACTAAATGCTATTGACCTGGCAAAGCTCAAACTGACAGCCTGACTGATGTATGGGTCAATCCCCCGCTGTGGCCGATGTCTTGTTTTCACACTGACGCAAATGATGGTGTCTGGAAGGAAATGTCTTGCTGCTCACACAAAAATATTTCGCTTGAAACGCTTCGCAAAAAGTCTGAGAACATCATGGTATGTCACATTGATCACTATGATGAGTGTCAAAGAAATCTATAACATTGCTGTATCGCGTCGTGCCGTCGTCCTGAAATTCGCTGGCGCAATTGCCGATCCATGACTACTACTGGAGTCTGGACCGAGTGTGAATCACCGATAGAGTGTCGTTGTGGTATGAGGATGACTAGTGCTTGTGAAGCACGCAGCGGTCCGACTCGAATCGACCATGTAGTCTCCCGTAGGCAGCCCCTTCAGTACGAAGACACTAATCGACCATGCGCATGCGTCCTCCACGCTGCACGCGAATTACGATTACACGACGTCGACTGCATCGTTCAATCGTAATAGAGGTGCAAGTGCCCTGCAGTATCGCCTCGCGCTAGATGGTATGTGTGAATTCATAAAATGGTCATCCACCCGACGGTTCCCCAAATATCCAAACGAAAAACGAACAAGAGAAAAAAAGTGACAAGACGTCCAATCTAGTCCGAGGTGAGGTCAATGATGTCGTCGTCTCTACCCTTGCTTTTCCTGGCACGTGCGACGAGCAAAGGCGCGCGGGGCACGGGGCGAGGTACGATGCTATCTTGGTTGTGGGTCGTACCCTCGAGACCCCTAGACGTAATTTTCGCAGTTGCCTGAAATTTGGCCGAAGGCGCGCGCTCATCCACTTTTGAGGCAACAGCCATCACAGATTTGAACTTGGACACACGCGCAGGCACGGGAAGCACGACCTTTACGGCCGAAACGACGGAAACAGGATCACTTGCAGGCAGAGGAGGGAGACCTGGAGAGGGCGGCGCAGACAATATCATACCCCTGTCCGCCCACCCATCTGCATCCTCATCCGTACACTCGTCCTGATCCTCGTTCGCTTCCGCCTCTCGGCTGTTATGAATAGCGCGTCTCGTGCCGCATTCGTCCTCGGACCCGCTCGAGATGTAAATCGCAGAAGCGTCGCTCGACCGGAGTTTCTGCCCGACCCCACAACCTGTATAAGCAGGTCCAGAATCCTCCCACTGTGTTTGACGGCTACTGGTCCACAACACATCGTTTGCGCGAGAAGCAGATTCGGTTACCGGTGTCGGAGACGCCGCACGTCCACGCGCACTGGGAACGTGCCGCGGTGACGAATGCGTCGCCGATTTCCGCGGTGACTTAAGTATTCCATCCCTTTCGTTCCCAGATACGTACGCATCCGAATTCGACGAGACACGACGGCGTTGTTTCATCTTTTCGTGCGGTTCAGCGTCGGTCCGGGACTTGGTGGGACTGGTAGAAAATCCTTTTGATTGCTTTGGTTTCACAAACGTGGC
>JBBPLO010001002.1:0-12972 GCA_038089835.1 Retiboletus flavoniger | reverse complement strand
CAAAATCTGAAGGTAGAGGTCCCCATCCATCCTACCATCAATCTTAGCAGCATAGCCAACTCCCTGCCAAGTCATACACCCCCATACCATCACAGATCCTCCTCCAAATTTCACAGTTCCTTGCACTTGTTACGTGTAGTGTACTATTGAGGGCTCGAGGGTGATGAGGACTGTCTACAGGTGATACTCACGAAGAGACCGACTTCTGATAGAGGCCTAGAGGAGGCGAGCTAACCTTAGAGTCGCTAAGGTTACTGAGGACTGGGGACTATTGGGTGACTCAAGAAGATATGCTAATATTGCACAGATCAAGAATGGGGGAGGTGATACAGGAGTGGCGATGAACTATATACTGGAGAGACTTCCCATGCACGGACTGGGAGAGACTAAGTAAGGGTGAGGGAGATGACTAAGTATGAGAGAACTTAGTTAGGAGATGAAGGTCCAAGAAGGGAGGAACGGAACAACTAAGTTCTAAGGAAAACAGACTAGGGATAGCATGGAGGGCCCTCCTATGAAGAGGTACACTTCCTGTGCCCAGGAGGTACGATGTCCTTGGTAAGAGACTAATGGGGTAAAGTGTACGAGTAGAAGAAAACAAAGATAAGGAAAGAAAATTGTAACATTACCCCCCTCGTACAATCGAGCCCCAGGCTCGAGCAACCAACCATTCCTATGAAAAGACTCTTCGGGTTGGGGACCCAACTCCAAAGATAGTGCCCTGTTGAGAGGGAGATAACACCTCGAACAGACAGTTACCGACGATGTGCCCAGGTTCATAGCAAATTCCACAATTCCAGTGGGGGCAAAAGCGCTCCATGTGGCCCCAGTTGTCACAGTAGCCACATTGGAAAAGTGCACATTGAACCGTGAGATGGCCGGGGGCATAGAGGTGGCAGTGTCCACAGTGGTGATGGGGACAGTCCTGAAGATAGTGACCTCATAGGCCACATTGAAGACAGATGGAGGATGGAGTGGCTGGGGTGGGACTGAGGATGTCTGGCCATGGGACAACCCAAACCGGGGAGGAGAGAACGGAGTTCCCATTGGGAAGGCGGATTTCATGTGGTTTGGTGCAAATGGGAAAGGTGGGGGGTATGGGTGGTTCGTCCTCAATGGTGACAGGGATGGGGATGCTATACTCAACGAGAGGAAGTTCCTCTGGCTCTGTGATAGGAATGGAGACAGAGACGGGGGGGTCCAGGATAGGTTCCTGAGTGGGGGGGGGAGGAGTAGGGGAAGTCGGTGAGTCGTTCGGCAAGGGGTCGAGAGCGAGGGGGAGGAATGGGGAGGGGAAGGGAATGTGGTTGAGAAAGAAGAAAATTTTCTACATGTTGTATGTAAAGGTCCCTTTGTGCACGGGGAAGGGAGGAAAGGACGTGGTGGATGGTGGGAAAGATGAGGGTATGGGGGATTTCTTCTACATAGGTGGTGAACCCGTAGAGGGACAGGGCGGTTAGGCAGTGACGGGATGCCTCACTCATCGTGAAGCATAAGGTTGGGTCAGGTGGGGTCAAGGTTTCGGAGAGGTGTTGAGCAGAGGCAATGGTATGGTAGGTGCGAATGAGGGAGTGGGTTACTTTGTCATCTGGGAAGCTGGGGTGTGCTTCAATGGCTAAAGAGAGAGTGGGAGTCTCCAGAACGGCAGAGAACAGGAAGAATCTCTCTCGTTCGGGTAGGTATGAGGAGAAGGCTCATTGGGACTGGAGTATTGATCGTGAGGACAAGGATGAGGAGGATGAGAGAGGGGAGGGATTTCAGGAGATGGGTTGGGACATGGTTGGTGAGGGAATGGGTCGAAAGGTGGGTAGGATGTTTAGACAAGGCAATACTCATGAAGAGACTGACTTCTTGTAAACGTTACCTAGATTTCCTAGAGGGAGTGGAGGCGTTTATAGGCCGAGAGGATTTCAGCAGCGTGACGAAGGTTTGATTTGGGTTCCCAAGTGTCTTCTGATCATGGGTAACCTTTCCACGAGGTCAGGAACCGTCTTCTGGACTGCGGACCTTTGTGACTGCAGATTACTTCAACTTCATATTCCTCTTCCTAGTTAATGATGTCAGGCGGTGGTTTTAGGAAGGAAGTGCCAAAGGCTTGTGTAGTTCGGTAGGGGGATAGCAGGGCTGCATGGAAGGTGTCATGGATGCGCCAAGAGAGTGGTAGTCGGAGTTTGTAGGTGACTGGCAATAGAACATGGGTGATTTCGAAGGGGCTGTAATGTTTGGGAGCTAATTTCTGTGTTGGGAGTTTGAGGCGGAGATTGGTCGCTTCAAGCCAGACCAGGTCTCCGACTTTCCATGGGGAGAAGCTGTGGAAGGATCAGGAGGAGATCGCTCTTCAGGCAGATTCATGTGCGGCTAGAGCTTCCTTTCTATTTTCATCCAAGGTCGTTAGGCAATCTTCTAGGGCAGGGATGAAGGTTTTTCTGAGTGGGGGGAATGTTCTGGGTTCGTAACTGTAGAGTAGAGAGAATGGGGATTTCTGGGTGGAGGAGTGGGGGGCAGAGTTGTGATGGAATTCTGCAGATGATAGGGCATTTGACCAAGAGTGAGGGTTGTTGGTGCAAAAGATGCATAAATAGACTTTGAGCTCCTGATTTGTGCATTCGGTTTGGCCATCCGTTTGGGGGTGGTAAGCGAATGATAGGCGAACGTTGTACTTGAGTAGGTGAGTGAGTTCGAGAGCGAAGGCAGAGGTGAACTGGGGGCCTCGGTCAGAGATAATCGAGTCATGAAGACCAAACCGTTTGAAGACATTGTGGAAAAAAAGGAGGGCTACTCCTGTGGCGTCAATAGTTTTAGAGCAGGGGAGGAGTACCACCCCCTTAGTAAGGCCATGGTTGACCACGACCATGATAGAATTGAAGGAGTTGGATGGTGGAAGATCAGTGATGAGATTGACGGAGAGTTGGCGAAAGAGCAGGGGGGAGGTTGAGGTGATGGGTAGAAGGGGGGGGTGGGAGGGATGTGTGTTGACCTTGCTTTGCTGGCATGTGGGGCATCCCATGATGAAGTGTTTAATGAAGGTGGTGAGACCCAGCCACCAGAAGTCTCATTCCAGAATGGACTTGGTGCGAAAGATGCCCATGTGGCCAGTGAGTGGGGAGGAGTGGATGGTATGTAGCAGGGGGGATCTGGCAGATGGTGGGACATACATTCATTGGCAGAAGAATAGATGGCCTTTTTCAAAGGTCCAGTCAGAGGCAAGCGATTGGCGGAATAGGGGGGATGACAAGGAAATTGCCTCCAAGGCGCGAACGACTAATGGGTCAGATGGTGTGGAAGATTTGATGAGGTCAGTGAGTGTGAGGTTGAGTGCATTGATCACAAGGGGTTCTGGTATGATGGGGAAATCAATATTGTCGAGGGAGGTGTCTATGTGATCTCGTTGGGAGAGGGCGTCTGCAGGTCCCATCTTGGTACCTGGGGTCACCTTCCAGGCAATGTTGAAATCTTGAAGGAAGAGGGCCCATCAGGCTTGATGCCAGGAGAGTTTACATGGGTCGCATAGGTAGGAGAGGTTCTTGTGGTCGGTGATAATCGTGGTGGGGTGATTGGTGCCTTGCAGGTGATGGCGCCATTCAGAGAGGGCAAGGATGACTGCAAGAAGTTCGTGATCATAGATGTCATAGTTGCATTCAGCAGGGGCTAGGGTTTTGGAGAAGTAGGCTAGAGGGCAAAGATCGCCATTGGGGTCAGGTTGCATGAGGACTGCTCCAGTGGTGGACAGGGAGGCATCAGTCATGACAGAAAATGGTTTTGAGGGGTCTGGGAGGGCAAGGACAGGGGCAGAGCAAAGGGCAGAGATGAGGGATTGGAATGCCTTTTGCTGGAGGGGGGTCCAGTTCCAAGTCTCATTTTTCTTGGTGAGGAAGACTAGGGGAGCTATGATGTGGGAGAAATTGGGAATGAATTTCCTGTAAAAGTTGGCAAACCTGATGAACGATCTGATGCCAGTGATGGTTGTGGGGGGTTTCCAGTCCTTGAGGGCGGCGAGTTTGTGGGGGTCCATCTGCACTTCTCCCTTCCCGATGATGAGACTGAGGTATTCCATTGTTTGGGAGTCGAAGGAGCATTTGGATAGTTTGATGGAGAGGTTGTGCTCGTGTAGTCAGAGGAGAACTCATTGGGTGTGCTCATGATGGAGAGAGAGGGGACCTTTGGTGCAGATCCCTAGGTCATCCATGTAGATCTTTAACCAGCAGTCAGCAATCATATCAGCGAAGATGTGGTTCATGAATGATTGGAATGTGGAGGGGGCATTGGAGAATCCAAAAAACATGACCATGGGTTCAAAGAGTCCTAGGGGAGTAATGAAGGCTGCTTTCCATTGATCAGATTTGCGGATTCGGATGTTGTTGTATTCCCACCGGATGTCCATTTTGGTGAAGTGGTCAGCGTCCTTTATGTCCTCCAGGAGATCAGAGATGAGGGGTAAGGGGTAAGCATTCTGGATGGTATGGAAGTTCAAGTAGCAATAGTCCTGGCACGGACAGAGGGTCCCATCTTTCTTGGGAACGAAGAAGAAAGGGGAGGCTTGCAGGGACTTTGAAGGGACGATGCAACCAGTTTTGAGATGTTCCTCAATGAATTCTCTGAGGGATTCTCTCTCTTTGGGGTTTAGTGGGTAGACCTTAGCGATCTTCGGAACGAAAGAGTCCTTGAGATTGATAGTGTGGTCGAAGGGACAATGGGCTGGGAGGACGTTGTGAGAGGACTCAGCAAAGATGTCAGCAAAGTCTTTGCAGAATTCAGGGACAATGGTTTGGGAGGGCGTTGTTCTTTGAGTGATTTCCATAGAGATGGTTAGTTTGTAAATCTCTTCTTCCTTGGTCTCCTTCAGGGGAGAGTGCTCACAGAGAGTCCTCTCAACCCTCTGGGAGGACGCTGAGATAGAGAGGATGTGATCCTTCCAATCTACGTTGGGGTTCCATTTGGTTAGCCAGGACATGCCCAAGATGATCTGAGGGGTTTTTTTGCTGAAGAACGAAAAGGGGTTCGACAGAAAAGAAGGAGCCATGAGAAATGAGGGCAGTTGTGGTCCAGCAGATACTCCCGGATGAGTTCAGGGTTCCGTCAACATTATAGGCCAGGATAGGGTAAGGGAGTTTCTTAAGATGGAAGTTCCCTCGAGGTAGGAGGTGAGGGTTGATAAAGTTTCTGGTAGCCCTGGAGTCGATGAGGGCCAAGGTTTTGACGCTTTGTACTTTGACATCTAAACAAAGAGTTCTATTCTTTGGTGATGCTACGAGTACATGGGGAGAGTCTAGGGAAGGAGACATTGAGGCTGCTTCCCTTTTTAAAATCCTTCACTTTTTGTACATTGGCAAACTGGACAGTGTTTACCTCCTCTCTGTCTTCATCATAGCACATCTTTAGGACAGAGAGGATTTCTGTCTCATCCTTGCCAGAGGTGCGAAGAGAGTTCACATACAGTTGAAGGGGGGACGGCAAGGTGGGGGCTGGGGGTGGGGGCAAAGGGAGGGGGGTGACGAGAGTGGCAGCTTGTACGTTCTGGGGGCAGCTGGTAGTTTTCTTACAGTTGTGGGCGTCATGCCTGATGGTTCGACAGCGGAAGCACCATCCTTCCTTAATGCATTTGGCTCATTCAGTGGGGGTGAGCTTGGTCAAGGTAGTGGTCGAGTCTATTTCCATGGTGTTGGAGTCTTTGCTAGGGGTACGATGATTGTTGAAAGAGAAGGGAGTGGTGGTGGTTCCAGTGCGAAGGGCTTGGATTCTCATCTTCTGGGCATGGAAGGCTTTGGCTTTCATTACCCAGTCTGCGATGGTAGTGGGGACAGTTCCCATGGACAGGATCATGGTGGTAATTTGTTGATTGAGTTCCAGGGTGAAGTGATCGATGAGGGTGGCCTCATCTGTGATGTCGGACTTCCCTGCAAGGTTCTGGAAGTCAGTAATGTATTGTTGGAACCTGTCGTGGGAGCGGGTGATTTTCTGGCATAGTTTGGCTAACTCCAGACGGGCGATGGCTTTCACATCATATGGGAAGAAGGTGGTTTTGAAGTCTTTGGTGAAATCGAGGAAGGTCTTCCCAGTGGTGATGTTGGAGTCAGCCATCTTGTCATACCATGTTTCGGTGAAGGACGCTCCTCGGCCACTGGGCATCCTGTTGAGTGTGGTCATGATCCATTCGGGGTCACCTGGCTAGAGGTGTTGATTGATTTGGAAGTAGGCATTCATAGCCTTCATCCATCATGACACATCCACAGAGGACCTGGTGAAGTCAGAGGGGAGGGTGGCTGTTATGCGTAGCGTACGAAGAGAGGCTAAGGGACGACTCAGGTTGTCTGCAGGCGATACTCACTAAGAGACTGACGTCTGACAGAGACTTTGGACAATGGAATTGACCTTAGAGTCGCTAAGGTCACTAAGGATTGTCAAGCACCAAGGTGATTCAGGAAGTTATGCTAGTATTGCGCAGATCAAGAATGGGGAGCGGAGATACAGCAGTAACGAGAGTAATATATGAGAAAGAGAAGAAGACTTCCCACGCATGGACCAGATGAGGCTAGGAAACGACTAAGTACGAGAGAACTTAGCTAGGAGAGGATAGTCCAAAGTAGTGGCTAAGCGATGAAGTCCTAAGAGAAACAAACTAAAGATAGCATAGATGGTCCTCCGATGAAGAGGTATACCTCCTGTGCCCGAGAGATATGAAGTCCTCGGTAAGAGGTCAAGGAGGAAAAACATACTAACAGGAGGAAGTGATGATGAGGAAAGAAAATTGTAACATTATCCCCTTCGTATAATCAAGCCCCAGGCTCGATCAGCCAACCATTCCTATGAAATAGGTCCTCAGGTTGAGGATCCGACCCCAAAGATAGCTCCCTGCTGGAAGGGGGATAGCACCTTGAACAGACAGTTAGCAACAATGTGCCCAGGTTCGTGGCAAACTCCACAATTCCTGTGGGGGCAAAAACACTCCATGTGGCCCCAGTTGTTACAGTAGCCACATTGGAAAAGTGCACATTGAACCGTGAGATGGCCGGGGGCGTAGGTATGGCAGTGTCGACAGTGGTGGCGGGGACAGTCCTGAAGATGGTGACCTCGTAGGCCACATTCAAGGCAGATGGAGGAAGGAGTGGCTGGGGTGGGACTGAGTATGTCTGGCCTTGGGATAACCCGAACCGGGGAGGAGAGAACGGAGTTCCCATTGGGAAGGCGGATCTCACGTGGTTCAGTGCAAACCGGAAAGGTAGGAGGTATGGGAGATTCATTCTCGACGGAGATGGGAATGGGAGCGCTATGTTCGACGGGGGAGGGTTCCTCCTGGATGGGGATGGGAATGGAGGAGTCCAGAATGTGATATTCCATGAGGGGGAGTTCCTCAGGGGTGGAGGTGGGGATGGAAGTGTAGGGGAAGTCCGAAAGTTGTTTGATGAGAGGTCGTGAGTGAGGGGGAGGAATGGGAAGTGGAAGGGGGTGTGGTTGGAAAAGAAGAAAACATTCTACAGTTTGTACGTATAGGTTGCATTGGGCGTGGGGAAGAGAGGAGAGAATGCGGCGAACTGTGGGAAAGATGAGGGTATGAGGGATTTCTTCCACATAAGTGGAGAATCCGTGGAGGGATAGGGTGGTCAGGCAATGGCAGGAGGCTTCAGTCATCGTGAACCACAGGGTTGGGTCTGGTGGTGTCAGGGTTTCAGAGAGGTGTTGGATGGAGGCGATGGTGTGGTAGGTGCGGATGAGAGAGTGGGTGACTTCATTGTCAGGGAAGCTGGAGTGTGCCTCTAGGGTGAAAGAGAGAGTGGGGGTTTCCAGAACAGTGGCGAACAAAGAGAGTTTCTCTCATTCGGGTAGGTATAAGGGAAAGGCTCGTTGGGATCGGAGGATTGATCGTGAGGAAGACGATGAAGAGGATGAGCGGAGGGAGGAGTTTCGGGAGATGGGTTGGGACATGGTTGGCGGGGGAGATGGGTTGAAAGGTAGGTAGAGCGTTAGACAAGGCAATACTCACGAAGAGACTGACTTCTTGCGAACGTTACCTAGATTTCTCAGAGGGAGTGGAGGCGTTTATAAGCTTGGAGGATTTCGGCAGCATGGCGGAGGTTTGATTCGGGTTCCCAGGTGTTTTCAGATTGTGGGTAGCCTTTCCATGAGGTCAGGAACCGTCTTCTGGACTGTGGGCCCTTGTGACTGCGGATTACCTCAACTTCATATTCCTCTTCCTGGTTGATGATGTCAGGCAGTGGTTTTAGAAATGGGGTGCCGAAGGCCTGTGTGGTTCAGTAGGGAGATAGCAGTGCTGTGTGGAATGTGTCGTGGATGCGCCAAGAGGGTGGTAATCGGAGTTTGTAGGAGACTGGTGACAGGACGTGGGTAATTTCGAAGGGGCCATAGTGTTTGGGAGTTAATTTCCGTGATGGGAGATTAAGGTGGAGATTGGTTGCCTCAAGCCAGACCAGGTCTCTGACTTTCCATGGAGAGAAGCTGCGGAAGGATTGGGAGGAAGTTACTCTTCGGGTGGATTCGTGGGCGGCGAGTGCTTCTTTTCTATTTTCATCCAGCATTGTCAGGTGATCTTCCAAGGCAGGGATAAAGGTTTTCCCAAGTGGGGGGAATGTTCTGGGTTCGTAGCCGTAGAGTAGGGAGAATGGGGATTTCTGGGTGGAGGAGTGGGGGGTGGAGTTGTGGTGGAATTCTGCGGATGATAGAGCATTTGACCATGAGTGGGGGTTGTTGGCACAGAAGATGCGTAGGTAGACTTCAAGCTCTTGATTTGTTCGTTCGGTTTGGCTGTCAGTCTGAGGGTGGTATGCGGATGAGAGGCGAATGTCATATTTGAGTAGGTGTGCAAGCTCAAGAGCGAAGGCTGAGGCGAATTGGGGGCCTCGATCAGGGATGATTGAGTCATAGAGACCAAACCATTTGAAAACGTTGTGGAAAAAAAGGAGGGCTACTCCTGTGGCGTTAATGGTCTTTGAACAGGGGAGGAGCACTACCCCCTTCATAAGGCCATGGTCGACCACAACCATGATTGAATTGAAGGAGTTGGATGGTGGGAGATCAGTGATAAGGTCGACGGAGAGTTGGCGAAAGGGTAGGGAGGAGGTGGAGGCGATGGGGAGGAGGGGGGGGTGTGAGGGGTGTGTGTTTACCTTGCTTTGCTGGCATGTGGGGCATCCCATGATGAAGTGTTTGACGAAGGTGGAGAGTCCTGGCCACCAGAAGTCGCATTCAAGGATGGATTTGGTGTGAAAGATGCCCATATGACCAGTGAGCGGGAAGGAGTGGATGGCATGTAGTAGGGGGGATCTGGTGGATGGTGGGATGTACATTCGGTGGCGGAAAAACAGGTGACCGTTCTCAAAAGTCCAGTCCAAGGCGAGTGAGCGGGGGAATAGGGGGGATGATGAGGAAATTGCTTCTAGGGCCCGAACGACTAGTGGGTTGCCAGGGGTGGAAGATCTGATGAGGTCGGTGAGGGTGAGGTCTAGCGCGTTGATCACGAGGGGTTCGGGTATGATGGGGGAGTCGATATTGTCGAGGGAGGTGTCTACAAGATCTCATCGGGAGAGGGCATCTGCAGGACCCATTTTAGTGCCAGGGGTCACTTTCCAGACGATGTCGAAGTCTTGAAGGAAAAGGGCCCATCGAGCTTGTCGTTGGAAAAGTTTACGTGGGTCACGTAGGTAGGAGAGGTTCTTGTGGTCGGTGATAATCATGGTGGGGTGATTGGTGCCTTGCAGGTGATGTCGCCATTCTGAGAGGGCGAGGATGACTGCGAGAAGTTCGTGATCATAGATGTCATAGTTGCATTTGGCGGGGGCCAGGGTTTTGGAGAAGTAGGCTAAGGGGCGTAGATCACTGTTGGGGTTGGGTTGCATGAGGACTGCTCCAGCGGCAGACAGGGAGGCATCGGTCATGACAGAAAATGGTTTTGAGGGGTCTGGGAGGGCAAGGACAGGGGCAGAGCAAAGGGCCGAAATGAGGGACTGGAATGCTTTTTGCTGAAGGGGGGTCCAATTCCAAGTCTCATTTTTCTTGGTGAGGAAGACCAGGGGGGTGATGATGTTGGAAAAATTGGGAATGAACTTCCTATAGAAGTTGGCAAATCCGATGAATGATCTGATACCGCTGACTGTTGTGGGGGGCTTCCAGTCTCTGAGGGCTGCGAGTTTGTGGGGGTCCATTTGTACTTCACCCTTCCCGATGATGAGACCAAGGTATTCCATAGTTTTGGAGTCGAAGGAGCATTTGGATAGTTTGACGGAGAGGTTGTGTTCATGTAGTTGTTGGAGGACTCATTTGGTACGCTCATGATGGAGGGAGAGGGGGCCTTTGGTGCAGATACCCAGGTCATCCATGTAGATCTTCAGCCAACATTCCGCAATCATGTCAGCGAAAATATGGTTCATGAATGCTTGGAATGTGGAGGGGGCATTGGAGAACCCAAAGAACATGACCGTAGGTTCAAAGAGTCCTAGGGGGGTGATAAAGGCTGCCTTCCATTGGTCTGATTCGCGGATTCGGATATTGTTGTATCTCCATCAGATGTCCATTTTGGTGAAGTGGTCGGCATCCTTCATATCCTCTAGGAGATCAGAGATGAGGGGTAAGGGGTAAGTGTTCCGGATGGTATGGGAGTTTAAATAGCGATAGTCCTGGCATGGATGGAGGGTCCTGTCTTTCTTGGGTACGAAGAAGAAGGGGGAAGCTTGCGGGGATTTCGACGGAATAATATGACCTGTTTTGAGGTGTTCCTCGATAAACTCTCTGAGGGATTCTTTCTCTTTGGGGTTTAGCGAGTAGATTTTAGCGATTTTCGGGGTGAAGGAGTCTTTGAGATCTATGGTGTGGTTGAACGAGTGATGAGCAGGAAGGACATTGTGAGAGGATTCAGCAAAGATGTCAGCGAAGTCTTTGCAAAACTCAGGGATGGTGGATTGGGAGGGCGTTGCTTTTTGAGCAATCTCCGTAGAGATGGTTAGTTTGTAAATTTCTTCTTCCTCGATCTCCTTCAGGGGAGGGTGCTCACAAAGAGTCCTCTCGACCCTCTGGGGAGATGTTGAGATGAAGAGAGTGCGGCCTTTCCAATCAATGTTGGGATTCCATCGGGTTAGCCAGGGCATGCCTAAAATGATCTGAGGGGTTTTTTGTCACAGAACAAAAAGGGTTTCATTTGAGGAGAAGGAGCCATGAGAAATATGGGCAGTGGTAGTCCAGCGGATGCTTCCTGATATGTTCTGAGTTCCATCTATGTTGTAGGCTAGGATGGGGTGAGGGAGTTTCTTTAGGTGGAAGTTCCCTTGGGGTAGGAGGCGAGGGTCGATGAAGTTTCCGGTTGCTCCGGAGTCGATGAGGGCTGAGGTTTCAACGCTTTGTACTTTGACATCCAAATGAATAGTTCTATTTTTTGGTGATGCTACGAGTACATGGGTAGAGTCTAGGAAAGGAGATGTCGAGGCTGCTTCCCTTTTTAAAAATCCTTCGCCTTTTGTACATTGGCAAACTGGATGGTGTTTACTTCCTCCTTGTCCTTATCGTAGCACATCTTTAGGACAGAGAGGATTTCTGTCTCGTTTTTGCCAGAGGTGCAAAGGGAGTTTACGTATTGTTCGAGGGGGGATGGTAAAGCAGGGGCGGGGGGTGTGGGTGGTGGGAGGGATGGGACAAGGGTGGTGGCTCGTATGTTCTGGGGGCGGCTAGTGGTTTTCTTGCAGTTGCGGGCATCATGCCCAATAGTTCGACAGCGGAAGCACCGTCCTTCCTTGATGCATTTAGCTCGTTCGGTGGGAGTAAGTTTGGCTAGGGTGGTGGTCGAGTCTACTTCCATGGCATTGGGGTCTTTGCTAGGGGCATGGGGGTTGTTAAAGGAGAAGGGAGAGGTGGTCGTTCCGGTGCGGAGGGCTTGGATTCTCATCTTCTGGGCGTGGAAGGTCTTGGCCTTCATTACCCAGTCTGCGATAGTAGTGGGGACGGTCCCCATGGACAGGATCATGGTGGTGATTTGTTGATCGAGTCCCAGGGCAAAGTGGTCGATGAGGGTGGCCTCATCCGTGATGTCGGACTTTCCAGCTAGATTTTGGAAGTTGGTGATGTATTGCTGGAACCCGTCATGGGAGCGGGTGACTTTCTGATGTAGTTTAGCTAGTTCTAAGTGGGCGGTGGCTTTCATGTCATATGGGAAGAAGGTAGTCTCAAAGTCCTTGGTGAAATTGAGGAAGGTCTTCCCAGTGGTGACGTTAGGGTCGGCCATCTTGTCATACCATGCTTCTGTGAAGGATGCTCCTCGACTGGTGGCCATCCTATTGAGCGTGGTCATGATCTTTTCGGGGTCTCCGGGGTAGAGGCTGTCATTGATTAGGAAGTAAGCCCTCATGGCCTTCATCCACCGAGAGGCGTCAGAAGAGGACCCGGTGAAGTCGGCAGGGAGAGTGGCTTTAAGTTCCAAGTGTTACGCTGGGCTAGAGTACCAGTGAGTCCTCAGAGGAGGTTCTCTGTGGAGACAAAGGCGGAGACGGCCTAGGGATACTGGGCTAAGGATATCAGTAGAACGTAGGGTGAGTTCTCCGTGAACACGAAGACGAAGGAGGATACTCAGGTGTTCCGACAGAAGTCTTCGGAGACACGCGTTCTAAGGGAGACCCTTATGAACGGTAGCAATGCCAAACGGCCTGCGAGTGGACTTCAAGGGGTTTCCTTAAGTCCGGGACGAGGTTTACAAGGGAAGGCCTCAGAGTAGTCTCTTAGCCTTAGTGTGCTGATGACAGGCAGCGACGAGAGGAACAAGGAGTGGCTTAGAACCAGGTAGATTGAGGAGACTAAGCTAAGGAGAATACAAGCGGTAGCGAGGGGTTTAAATACGGCCTGTCGAGGGCTTATGTAAAGGGACGTGTCAGCGTCAGAGATAAGGAGTGAGTCAGCGAGATAAGAGCTGAGTCACGACGAGTCATATCTAATAATACAACGGTTCTGAGGAAGGTCATGGAATGATAAAGAAGCGGAAGG
>JBBPLO010000999.1:0-12988 GCA_038089835.1 Retiboletus flavoniger | reverse complement strand
TCACCAGTTTGGGAATGGTCAGATAGGGTGAGTTTTTTGGGTTATTGGAATTAGTTTTGGAGATGACAGAGGAGGGGAAGAACGAAGGGACGATACTGTGGTGATAGAGGACATGTTTTAGATGGTTTTGTTTTGCGTATGCTACGAGGGGAGAGAAAAGAGGACTAAGGGGAAAAGGCGCAGGGGTGTGCCTTTTTATAGGCAAGTAGGGTGGTCTGTGCGTTTTTGAGATCCCTTTCGGGAAGCCAAGAGTCATCATTGGCGGAGTATCCTTTCCACCGGATGAGATAGTGGCGCTTATCCGAAGCACCACGGTGACGTATGATTTTTTCAATCTTGTATTCCGCTTGTCTGCCGATAAGCTCTGGCGGGTTCTTTTTGAAATGGGGGCCATAAACAGCGTTCTGTCAATAGGGCAATAAGAGGGAAGTGTGGAATGTGGGGTGGAGCTTCCACATCTTGGGAAGGGCTAGACGATAAGAGACGGGAGATAGGACATCAGTGATAACGAAGGGTCCTTCTCTTTTGGGAGAAAACTTGGGATTGGCGAGTTCCCGGCGGAGATTTCGAGCCTCGAGCCATACCTTATCTCCCTTGCTGAAATGGGTAAAGGGTCATTTGTTCCTGCTGGCCATTACCTGGTGAGCCAGTTCGTGGGAAGCTAGGGCTTCGTTTCGGGCAGAGGATAATTCTTTGAGCTGGGTTTCCATGGCGGGGACATTGGTGGTCGGTACTAGTGTGGGGAGAGGGTTAGGTTCGTAACCCATGAGGAGGAAGAAAGGGGATTTGTTAGTAACCGAGTGGGGGCGATGGTTGTGGGTAAACTCGGCTAGGGAGATTTTGTGGGCCCAGGATGTGGGGTCATCTCCACAGAAGATGCAGAGGTAGGTCTCTATCTCCTGGTTGACGCGTTCGGTTTCTCCGTTGGTTTGCGGGTGGAAGGCGGTGGATAGGGTGAGTTTGTAATTGAGGATCCTTCCTAACTCTTTGGAGAATGCGGATGCGAATTGGGGTCCGCGATCGGAGATGATCTTGTTGGGTAGCCCGTATCGGGAGTAGACTTTGTGGGCGAAGAGGGTGGCGATTCCGTCAGCAGTGACAGTTTTCTTTGTGGGGCAGAGAATTACCCCCTTCATAAGGCCGTGGTTGACCACGACCAGGAGACTATCAAAGCCGTCGGAGACAGGGAGGTCTGTGATGAGGTTATAGGAAATCTGTTGAAAGGGATGGGTGCAAGAGGATCGGATGGGGATTAAAGGAGGGGTCGTTGGATGAGTATTTGTTTTGTTCTGTTGGCAGACGGCACATCTGGTGATGTAGTTGCGGACGTGGGTGGTGAGGCTGGGCCACCAGCATTCGGCGGCGATAAGTTGGTGGGTTTTTAGGTAGCCGGGGTGGCTGGCAGTGGGGTGGTCGTGGTGTTTGGCCAGGACCGCGTGGCGGGAGTTAGGGGGGACGTAGAGACAGCCCTGGAAGGTGAGGGCGCCGTTGACAGTCTGCCAGGGGGAGAAATGTGTGCGGAAGGACGAAGGAAGGGGTGCAGAGAGGGATTGGATGGCCTGAAGAGCCATGGGGTCGACGGTGCATTTCTCGGAAATCTGTTTAGCGAGAAGAGTGTCAACCGAAGCGATGAAGGTGGTTTTGGGGAGAACGGTGATGGCAGTGTTGTCGGCATCTTTGGAATGGTGGTCCGGACAGTGGGAAAGGGCGTCGGGACCGGCGAGTTGGGAAGCGGGGGTGTAGGAGAATTCTAGATCATAGTCCATGAGGTCAAGGAGCCAGTGTGCTTGGTGCTGGTTAAGGTCCTGGGGTTTGCGGAAATACGTGAGGTTTCGGTGGTCGGTGAAGACCTTGACCGGGAAGGGAGCGCTGCGGAGGTAGTGGCGCCAGGCGGAGAGGGCTCTTATGACGGCAAGGAGTTCGTGGTCGTGGATGTTGTAGTTGCGTTCGGCGGGGTTGAATGACTGTGAGATAAAGGAACAGGGTTTCCATTCTCCGTTGGGGTCGAGTTGTTGGAGGATGGCTCCAGAGGCAAATTTTGATGCGTCAGTGGCAATGGCAAATTGAGCGCCGGTGTTGGGGAGTTAGACAGGGAGATTTTCCTGGCTGCTAGGTTCTCATCAATGAATTTATCCGCAGCTTCTTTTTCTACAGGGAAGAGAGGGTATACTTTCCTCATATGGGGGACGAAATCAGGTTTTACCTTTATTTCGTGGTCATAAGGTCAGGTCGGTGGGAGGTGGTTGGCGGCGTCTTTAGAGAAGACCGATGCGAATTGTTGGTACTCGGGTGGAAGTGAGACCTTTGGGGTTTTGAGGGCTTCAGCCTTGGTGAGCTCTGTGGCTTGGATGATCTTGGCAATCTGAGATGCTCGGAGAAAGCGGGATCCACAGCAGATGATCCTGAAGACGGATCGGTTTTGGATGGCCATATTCATGAAGACATCCTCAGTGGTCCACTCATTGTAGTTTTGAAGGTGGTCCTGAGAGATAATCCATACTGGGATGGAGTTGGGTTCATGGATGGGGAATGTATAGACCTTATCATGTCAATTTTGGTCTAGTCGGATCTTTTCCTTGCAGAGTCGGGATTGATCCATAGTTTCATCGAGGGAGAGGGTTCTTTTTGACCAGTTGATTTTGAGGTTATTGGCATGGAGCCAAGGGAGTCCGAGGATGACATTATCTCATCCGAGGTGCATTACATGGAGAAGGACTTGATGTGTGAGTCCACCAACAATAATGAAGAGGGAAGAAGTGTGGGTAATCTTCCCTTTCTTGTTTAGGGATCCATCCACATTTCACACTTGGATTGGGGTGGAGAGTTTCATGGTGGGTAGCTTGTGTTTGGCTATGAAGTCTCTGTCAATGCAGGAGATGTTTGCCCTGCTGTCTACAAGGGCAGAGGTGTCGATGGTTTTCTTAGTATACGAGGGGCGGATGACTAGGATGGGGATTTGCATTGATTTGGTAGTCATCTTTACAAGTACAGAGTTTACAAAGGAAGGTGCTAATGTTGGGGTAGGCTTCCTTGTCAAAAATCCTGGAGGAAGACTGCCTTTATGCATTCTTCATCTTCGTTTTCATCGCCATCATCCTTGATCTCTTGGAGATGAGGGATTTCTTCTTCGGCTACCTTGGCAACCTTCTTGGTAGGTTGGGCAGGGGTACCTGTGGGACGCTGTTGGGGAAAAGCAGGGCAGCAGAGGGAGAAGTGTTCCAGTAGTCGGCATTGGAAGCAAAGTTTCTTTTCAATGCATCGTTTTCGTTCTTTAGGGGTGAGCTTCCCGATGGTTTGGACGACATCTATGTCCATAGCGTTGGGGTCTTTTCGAGGAGAGGGGGACGAGGAGGGAGTGTTCTGGGAGGTAGGTCGGTAGGTCCTCTTTGCAATCTCTTGTGTCCTTTCCCACATCATCTGGAAGTGGGTGGCCTTTTTGTACCAATCCTCAACGGTCGTCAGCAGGGATTCCATGGAGTAGATTTTCATCATCAGGGGTTGTGGTAGCCCTGCAGAGAGATAAGCGATGAGGACATTGTCATCCGAGATCTTGGAGATGACCACGTTATTGCAGAAGTCAGCGATGTACTTAGTTAGAGAGGGTTTATAGGCCCCCTTCTTCTTGATCATTCACATGGTGGTGAGCCAGGTGATGGCGTTGCCTATCAAATCTTGGTGTTTGAAGGCAGTTTTGAAGTCCTTGATAAAGTCAGGGAACTTCCCTAGAGTGATGATTCTGGTGGCCATGCACGTTTGACAGAAAGTGGCAGCCCAGGTGGCAGCAGACCCTTCAGTCATGTGGGAGAGGGCGAATGTGATTTGTTTAGCATCAGTGTTGTAGACATCCTTATTAACAAGAAGGTAGAATTGTACAGTGTTGAGCCACTGTATGGCTGTAGTAGGGGATCCATCAAAGGGTGTAGGGGCTTCAAGACAGAGTTCCTTTCCAGTGGACATATTTGCTTGGGTCGGAGGCAGTCTAGGGAACATGGGATGCATTTGAGATAGAGGGAACCCAGTGAGCACCAGGTGCGGGCTAGGTCTGGAAGGGAGAGGAAAGATGGGTTGCGAGGTAGTGGGAGTGGGAGATGGAGGGGTAGATACTCGCAGAAGGTTAAGCTGGGCAGATAGATCATGGGAGAGTTGGAGGGTCTCCTCTTGTTCTTCTCTTGTGGTAGGGTAGATGTCCGGGTCAGAGTGATTGAGGGACGAGGGAGATGAGGGTTCAGGGGATAAGGGCTGTTTGGTGACATTGCTGTGAGGGATGGACCACCGGGTGGGGGTCCTTGGATCAATGGTGGCACTTTGCCCAGGGAATTACCCTGTTCAGGCTGAAGGTGGGAGTGGGGTGCATGAGCGTCCAGGGAGTCACCCTGTTCGGATCGATGGCGGGAGTGGGATGAGGAGTGGAAACGACCTAGTAGTTGCCCATAGAGAGAAGCTTAGTCTTTTGTTACGTCAGGCTAGAACTGACAGGGTCTCAAGTGAGTAACTGCCTCGATGAAGGACAAGTGAGGTGGACTTAGGGAGTACACCGATAGAGGACTTCGGGTACAACGAGGTATAGGTCTAATGCCTAATACCGGAGATGAAGGTTACTTGTTGGAGGAGGTCCGTGGAGTTGCAGAGGGAGTCCTAGGGGATTCCTAGACTCAGGGGCAAGGGAAGACTAGGGACGACCCTTAGCCTTAGTATGTCAATACTGATGATGACAAGGAGAGTGAGGCGAAGGCCAAGTAACTCATAGTATTCAAGAAGACTAAGCTTGGGAAATACATGCAAAGATACTAGGGTTTAAATAGTACTCCCAAGGGGCTTATGTAAAGGAATGCATCAGCATTTGAGATAAGGAGTGAGTCATCCGATAAGGGAATGAGTCATGACGAGTCATAGCTAATAATATAACGGTTCTGAAGAATACTGGTAGTCGGTGAAAGATGGAAGGAACCGGGGAAGCAGTACACGAGGCAATAGTGGCATACCTGATGTCCAAAGGCAGTGAGGACAAAGGGAAACATAGCTAAGTAGAAGGGAGAAAAAGGAGGAAAAAGAGATATGCATCCATAGTTGTAACATCCACCAAGAAATCTCCATTTTCCCTACTATATGGGTATGAACCCCAATCCTTCCCCCCTTTCAGAAAAACCTTCATCCCTGCCCTTGAGTCCAGACTCTCCATCCTTGACTCTGCTCGAAAAGAAGCCCTTGCTGCTCACAAGACCGCCAGAAGACTCATGACCTCTCGATCTTGGAAAAAGTTCTCTCCCTGGAAAGTTGGAGATAAGGTCTGGCTTGAAACTACCAATCTCCAACTCCATTACCCCTCTAGGAAACTTACTCCCAAAAGACTGGGTCCCTTTGAAATCACCCATGTCTTATCTTCTATATCTTACCAACCCTGACTCCCTCATTCCTGGAAAATACATGACGTTTTCCATGCTTTCCTCTTATCGCCCTATCATACTTCACCCACTTATGGCCCCAGCTTCTCTTCTCCACCGCCTGACCTTATCAATCAGGAAGAAGAATATGAAGTCTCCACTACCTTAGTGTACAAAGGTCCCCTCCATCAACTGAAATACCTCACAGCATGGAAAGGCTACCCTTCCTCCGAAAACACTTGGGAACCTGAATCCAATCTCTGCCATTCCCACCGCCTTCTTTTCACTTATAAACAACTCCACCACCTTTGATTCTGTGTGTGCAATCAATGGTCTCTTCGTGAGTATCTCTTGCCCACACAAATCACCCACACCCAAACCTCCCACCATGTCTTTCTTGACCTCCTCTATCACCTTTTCCCCTCTGTTGACCCCTTTGAGCCCCCCATGCACCCTAAACGTTTATCCCGCCTATCTCCCAGAATACGCAGTCCTGGAACTTTACACTGACATCCTTGACACCCCTGCCCTCGTCCTCGCCATCGAACAAGACCCCTTGCTCAATGACAACTTCACCTCTCAGGACCTCATTCATGTCTTTCATGGAACCTCCCGTCTCTCCAGGATGATCTGGACCAGTCCCTCCCCTGACCAAGCTGCGTATTTCTCCCTAACCTCCATCACTTGTAACGTTCTTCTCACCCTCTTTCACCATGGCTTCCATTCCTACATAGAGTCCATCTCCCCCAACATCATCTATCCCGTCTTCCATAGAATTTATCTTTCTTTACCCCGAGACCAGCGAGACCACTACTCCCAATCTGTAGATAATCTCTTACTCTCTCAACCTCGTCACATTCCTTGCCCGGTACCCCCCCCTCGTTCTTCGTCCCTATCGTCTCATATGTCCTTCCCTCCCCCTGCAGACACTCCAACAGCCATAGTCTTTGACAAGTCCAAGTCCAACTCTGAGGACTCCATCTCTCCTGCCGCACCCACACCTCCATCCATCCCTACAGTCATTTCTTTGCCCTCTGAAAATATCCTATCTTCCCCCACCTGAGTTCTCCCTCGCCATGACCTTTTATGATTACCCCTTGCCTCTGACACCACTCAGTATTTTCATTGTCATGGCCTTGGTCATTATCAATAGAACTGTCCCTCCTACCACTGCCCCAACTGCCACACACTCCAACCGGGCCATCTTGCCCATGAATGTCTTACTATCCATTGCAGCTTCTGCGACCATTGGGGACATAGTGACTGATTCTGCCCCTCTCGGATCTGTGGAACTTGCTCTCAGCCTGGGCACATCATTAGCAACTGTTCTTTTATGCATGCTACCCCCTCACAGCAGATGGTGATCTATGGTCCCACTGTCTCATCCTCTACCTGATCCCTGGGGAAGATGAGGCTTGGTCATCAAGCCTGGGGCTCGATTATACGAACAGGGTAATGTTACCGTTTTTCTCCTTTTCCATCATATACTCCTAGTCTCTTCTTTCTCCTCTTGGACTAACTGGAGATGACTAACCTCTCATCAGATCTCCTCCACATACCTTGTAATAGTTAGTTCCTCTGCTCTCTGCTTCGCTCATTTACCTGTAGCTAATTCCAGCTACACCTTATCCCTTTCTTCAGACTAACCACTCCTTGCTGATTCTCTTACATCAGCTAGTTCCCCCACATTCCATAGCCTTCCATTGGGGCTTACTCATGTCCTTCTCTATTGTTCTTTCTCTTTCCTTGGTCTGTGCACTGGTCTCCCTCCTATAAAAGCCTAGTCATTACTCCATTGTAGTTCATACTTGATCTGCGCAATACAAGTGTACAATCTTGTGTCATCCTAGTCTGCTTCTGTCCTTGAAGCCTTAGTCCTCAGCCCTGTTTAAACTTTAGTAGCTTTCATCTGAGAAGTCAGTCTCTTTGTGAGTATCACCTCAGTGTAAGCAAACTCCCTCAGGACCTTAGTTTGTACACTTCGCATATCACTATCACTTCCTCCTCCCCCCTACCTTTCTGTCAACTCTCTGTCAACCTCATCACTGACTTACCCCTTTCCAATGGCTTTGATTCTATTATGGTTGTGGTTGACCATGGCCTTACTAAGAGGGTAATTCTCCCTCCATGTTCCAAAACCATCGACACTGTGGGAGTTGCCCAGCTCTTTTTTGACAATGTCTTCAAAAGATTCAGCCTCTATGACTCCATAATCTCTGATCGAGGCCCACAGTTCGCATCCACCTTCTCCTTAGAACTCGCCCATCTACTCAAATATGATATCCACTTATCATCTGCCTACCACCCTCAAACTGATGGCCAAACAGAACGAATGAACCAGGAACTCGAAGTTTACCTTTGAATCTTTTGCACCAACAACCCTCACTCCTGGGCTTCCCCCCTTTCCACAGCCAAATTCCACCACAACACTGCCCTTCACTCCTCCATCCAAAAATCCCCATTCTCTCTCCTCTATAGATATGAACCACAGACCTTCCCACCCCTGGGAAAATCCTTCATCCCCACTTTAGAACAACAACTCTCTTCCCTAAACAAAACCAGAAAAGAAGCCCTAGCCACCCACAAATCTGCCCACAAAATCATGACCTCCCACTCTCTTCATCGATTCTCCCCCTGGAAAACAGGAGATAAGATTTGGCTGGAAGCCACCAATCTCCACCTACAACTCCCCTCATGAAAACTCATGCCCAAAAAATATGGCCCTTTTGAAATTTCCCAGGTCTTATCTCCTGTATCCTACAGACTCTACCTTCCTCCCATATGGTGCATCCACGATGTCTTCCATGCATCCCTCTTATCTTTTTATTGCTTCTCTGAACCATATGGCACTCCCTTCCTTCACCCTCCACCTGACATCATCAATCAAGAAGAAGAATATGAAGTTGAAGCCATCCTATCCCATAAAGGCCCCTTATCTAAACAACAGTTTCTTATCTCATGAAAAGGATATCCTAGCTCTGAAGACACCTGGGAACCTGAATCCAATCTCTGCCATGCTAAGACCATCCTCTTCACATATAAATGACTCCACTCACTATAGTTAAATGTATATGCAATCAACAGTCTCTTCATGAGTATCTCTTGCATACCTCTCACAACTACATATATGCCAGTGCATGTTCTATTCTTTCTTGACAATATCATTCTTGTCCTCCTTGACTGCCTCCTCCCCCACATCATCTACCTCCTCTGTGGGATCATCCTTACAATCATGACATGTATACCCATCATATATGCCTGAACACGATTGACTCTTGCTCTTCGCCACCATCCTAGAAACTTCCGCCCTCACCCACACCCTCGAACTTCATTTCCTCTTCCCCGAGGATGAGATCACCCATTCACTCATACGCACTTATCACACTATCTCCTCTGCTCTCCAATTATCAGAGTCACTCTCCCCTCCCGATCCTCCCATACATTTCGCTCTCACTGCCGCCTCCCATCACTTTCTCATCACTCTCTCTCTCCATGGCTTAGGCTCCTATGTCGAAGAAATTTCCCCCACTCTCATTTATCCCATCTTTTGGTGTATCTTTTCTTCCCTCATGATGCTGCTTCGTGATCAATACTTACAATCTGTAGACTCCTTTCTCCTGAACCAACTCCAAGTACTACCATTACCAATTCCTCCTCCGTCGTCCTCTGCCCTGGCTGCCTGTCTCTTCTCCCCAGATCCCCCTGACACCCCAACCATCATGGCCTCATCTGATGTTTTGGAAGTTGAATCCAATGAAGAATCCCCCATATCCACTTTTCCTGTCACTACTGTGCCCCAAGAAATCTGCTCACCCAACAGGAATTCTGTCTTATCCTCTTCCTTCTGAGTCATTCCATGTCCTGATGCCCTCTGCCTCACTCCTGCCACCCCCACCACCTTGTGTTTTCAGTGTGACCTACAAGGTTATTATAAACAGGACTGCCTCTACTATGAATGCCCCCACTGTCATGAATTCACCCCTGGATATATCTCTACTCAATGTCAACTTTTCCAGTGTGGCTTCTGTAACAACTGGGGCCATATGGATCAATTCTGTCCCCATTGCAACTGTGGAATTTGTTGTGAACCTGGGCACATCATGGGTAACTGTTCTTTTGAGGTTGCATCCCCTCTCAACAGAGTGTTATCTTTGGACCATGCTCCAATAGGCTGATTCTTTCAGAAGGAGAGGATTGCTAGTCGAGCCTGGGGCTCGATTGTATGAAGGGGATAATGTTATGATTTTTCTTCCTTTTCATCATATTCTTCTGTTAGTCCAATTTGCCTCCATTATCTCTTACAGAGGAGTGCATATACCTCACATTTGCACCACCTATCCATTCATCAGCGGACCCTCTTCTCTTTTTCTATGTCATCTACCTCTTAACTCTGATTATTCAGTATTGTTTTCCACAAACTCTACTTCTAACTAGGTTCTCTCATACTTAGTTGTTCTCCACCCTTCCATGATCTTCTCTCTTGTTCTATGGTCCATGTGGCATCCTAGTCACTATAAATAATAGTCTCTTGCTCATGTAAACTCCATTCTTGATCTGCGCAATATTAGTGTACTATCAATTTTCACTCCTAGTCCTGATCTAAGACTTAGCAACTCTAAGTCTTCCCCAGTCCCTTGAGAAGAACTCCATGTGCAAAATTCATGCTTGGATCATCATTGTGAATCACAAAAAGATCTTTGGCAAGAAGCCAGAGCAGTCAGCTGACCAGTTCCCCGCTTTGCCTGATGTCAATCATTCCATTGTCAACTTTTTTTTGCAACATATTCAAGGTTGTTCCCAACGAATCAGAAGTTGCATGCGATAAAAACACAGTGGCGCATGACAGGAAGAGCTCAGATGAGTAGGTAGTATAGCCCCAAAGGTGATCCTCAGTCATTGTGATGGACACCTGGAGATGACTTGCAACAGAAGATTCCACATAGCCAATGGCTTTGCAGTGACTGAAGCAAATGTTGAGTCCAAATCTCTGTGCAAGGACTGAAAGTGCTCAGTGCAAGTCTAGACTGTTGTGTGGTGGAGTTCCACTCAGCTTTTGTGTGGCAAGATTGAAGATTTGGTTCAGCATGAATGTGCCCTTCAGCAATACCCACCTATTGGTGGGTAGTCAGTAACCCACAAGCAAATCATAAAAATGAGAGGTAGAAATTCACAGAGGGCAGCCATATAGTAGGATATGCTTGACTTTTGCAACCTCAGAAGATGGGACTATCCTGAGGGCTGGGGTATGCTGATCCCACCCCATCTTAGAAAATGGCAGGAATGACAATTCTCCACCAACTGATACTCTTGACGAGTTGACTATGAGGTTTGTTTGCAAGATAGCAAAAAAGTGTGGTGGTATGTGGACACAAAATAGGCAACTTTTGATGTCATTGAAGCAAAGGCTACCCAAACTGCATGATGCTCAAAGCAAGACAATCCAGAATATGCCTTGACAACCCAGAGAAGTACTGTTGAACAATGGAATTCTTTCAACTTGTGGAGTGGATGTGCCTCATTGAGGGTGATAACTAGCTTGGGTTTATTATCCTTGACACTGGGAAAGGCTGAGGAGAGCATGTCAGTCATCCTAGTATAATAATCTTCCATTTCTTTCTCAGCAATGCCATTCCCAGAATATGGATGGTCAGATGTGTTGCCACCATCTGGTATTGCGGTCGTGACACATGAGCACCTGCAGGACATGAGTGACTTTTCACACCAACCTTTAAGTGACAAAGCCTCCATCACACCCATTGGATCATTGATACCCATCTTAAGGAGAATATTCTTCTTGACCTTCCAGTGGCAGTAAATAAGTGATCAAGAATTCAGAGATTCACCAACCCCTACCTCACTGTGTGTGCTCTTCACTCAAGTGAAAAACTCTGCATGGTATGATGATGTTAACCAGCATATAACATTGTTCCAGTTCTTGACTGTTGCCTTGCCATCACTTGTCAGTTGAGTAGAGAGGTCATTACAAACAAGTTTGAAAATGGCTGCAAAGAAGGCACAACACTGGATATGATAGAGCACCTCAGAATCACATTCTCCAGTCAGGATAGATGCAGGAATATCATCACGAAGAGGAAATCCAGATTTGTTTATGCCAGGTTGAAGGTTTATGTACAACAGCAAGACGCCCCTGCAAGCAAGCTATGCATGGACATATATGAGCATTCAATTCCAGGCATGGATGATAAGAAATCAGACCTCTAAGATGGTGCATGTCTTTCCTGTTCCTAAACTCTGGACAGTAGAACAGAACTGGGCATAATGCCCACCACAAGAGATATCACAAAAGCTGTGATTGTTCTGCTCAAGATATTCATACAAAGTGTTGATGGAAATGCCTTGATATGGCTGCGTCAATGCAGACATTAATTCCTTTTGCACCCTCTCGGTGAGAGTATGTTCTGGGGTGTATGAATATATAGTGAGCAGAATACAAGATATGTACCATTGGAACCTACCCTGTAATGAATCTGAGGAGACACTAGCACTTGGGCGAAGGATTGCTGTGCAGTGGATCATCAGCTTGAGTGGCAATCATTGCAGATGAAAGACACACATGGAGTTTTCAAATCTCATGGAATGATTTGCAATTCTGAGCAGAAATGAACATATAGTACATGATGCTTTGGCTTTGATGCCAAGTTTGTGGATGTGACACTGAGGGCAAGAGGCACAATTTTAGTAATGTGTGTGTTGGAACCAAAGACCTGGATGGGGACACCAAGGAATTCACCTGACGAAACAAAGAGTCAGTTTTGGGGCTATCCAAAGAATGGAATGAAACACACCAAGTAGTCTCATGGCCTTCAAGCATTCTTTCCAGTTAGGACCAGGGTTAGCACACATAGATGACCATGCAGAACTACACTCACATACCCACCATGAGAATCTTGTTTGATTGGCTCATGCTTGGCGTAAACTTGGTGCTGAGGAGGACAATGAGACGTTTAAGATAGTCACATGCTGGGCCCATGTAGTTGGTGAGTGAAATCTCCTGCAAAAGAGTCAGTTAGGATGGTAAAAGGTGATGGTACTGGAACTATCATGAACACAACTGATGAGATTGGGGATGCTGCCCCTTGGAGTGGAATACCAAAGCAGCAAGTCAAAGGGAGAGTGGAGCATACCACTAGACTCTATGCTAAACAGCTGACTAAGGGTCCCAATGAGAAAAGATGCATGTGCTGCCTATACATGCGAAATGTAAGAGTGAAGCATGACTGGCAAAAGTCCATACCTCAAAATTTGATTGCCACTCCACCATCATGTGATGAGTACATCCCATTCATAAACTGCCTTTTCCTCCATGTCTTCATTTGCATCCTCAGTGATGGGTACAATGATACCACAAGTGTGATGAATATCTGCTTCAATCACAAGCCATGAAGGCAAGCTGTTGGCCTAGAGCATGAGTGTGCTGTAAAACAATGAAGTTCTCTAGAAGAGTACTTTTAAGGAAGAAGAGTATGAAAGGTTCGTCCCTAAAGGGGTTCTATTGCAAAGGAAGGTCAGTAGGAGAGCCTTAGAGAGGTCCTAACCAGCAAATGATGAGTTTGAAGCTAGTCTGGACTGAAATAGATGATTCTGGA
>JBBPLO010000997.1:0-12999 GCA_038089835.1 Retiboletus flavoniger | reverse complement strand
TACCGCTACTGCGGAGTTAAGCGAAGGGACAAAAGACATCGCTTAGTTAATTACCGCTACTGCGGAGTTAAGTGAAGGGACAGAAGACATCACTTAGTTAATGACCGCTACTGCGGAGTTAAGCGAAGGCACAGAAGACATCGCTTACTTAATTACCGCCTTAAATACAGGGGCGATGAGATCGCCGAAGTTTAACTCCGCAGTAGCGGTAATTAACTAAGCGATGTCTTTTGTCCCTTCGCTTAACTCCGCAGTAGCGGTAATCAACTAAGCGATGTCTTCTGTCTGATGATTAAGTAAGTGATGTCTTCTGTATAAAGGTGTAGACGTTTTCGTTTCAAACGTAAAAATGCCTCCCTCTCGTCAATCCGGCAGCACCGAAATTCTTTCTTTTACCGACGCTTCTGACTTGCGTTACTTTATTCAAACCGTCGGAAGCGTCCATATCATCAACGGCGGACGGGTATTTGCTGAACGCGTCATTGCCGACATCCGGTGGAAGGATGGCGATGAAGAACGCACGGACGTGTGTATTTCATACCACGTTTCCCTGCTTCCGTCGGGGCATATGTGTCGAGGGATGATTGGCAACATGGTAAATGTTGTTTCTCAAAGAGTCCGGCAAGAACCCGCCTTTGTGCCGGTCTCTGGCCATAACATGGCGGTGCAGACGTATGTATTTCCAATTCCGGTACATCCCTTTCTCACAGTGATTTATTAGGTCAACTTCTTCGGTAACTCCGTCGGTTCTAGCGGAGATTGGAAATCTGTCCTTGTAGTATAAATAATCGCACATGTTGTAGTTGTAATTCCCAACATGGGTCTTCAGTATACCATCCCAGGACCGAGCAATTCTGTTTGGCCATCCGCTGTTATGCAAGCTCGCCTTGCTGATATGCGTCGACGCGCATCCAAACCTCCTACTATTTTGCAACCTTGGGTTCGACCCATCCTTTTCTTATTCCTTTCCTTTGCCGAGATGTCAGCTCAGTTGCCACTCTCTACTGAGAACTTCGGCGATCTCATCGCACTCATTTCGGTTTCCCGGTCCACGGCAGCCGATGTCGTCAATCCTGTTGTTGTCCGGATGTTGGTTGTTTCTCCTACAGATCCGGACTATCGCCAACGCCCCCTTGTCTTTGAGGACCGGATGTCCTTTGCCACATCTTTAGTCCATCAAGGTGTGGCTATTGATGAGGCCTTACGTATGTATGGCACTCTGCGGCAAGACATGTTGGATCATCTTGATCAACCTGGCACTCCTACAGAGGTCGGAAGTGACGCAGGTTCCTTGTAAGTTCTTAATCGTTTACAACATCCGGTTGCTAACATTGAGCAGTTATCCTACTCCGGATCGCATTCGGGAAGATTTCAATGTTAGTCTCCAACAAGCAGGAGAGGATTTGATAAGACGCGTGGAGGATCTTATGCAGCGGGATCCTTTTTTGACCCGTGAGGAAGCGGAAGCTTTAGTCATAGGCGAACCTTCGTTTTAGTAGTTCCCACGATCGTGTTATATAAACATTGCAGTGTTGAATCGGAGTTGCAATGTCTTCCTCTTCTTCATCCTGCGAACTTGAAGAAATCGTTCCTCGCACTAAACCAGTTTTGATAGTATGCCCTACCCTTTCCCTCGTCGAAATTATGGTTATACTTCTTATGCCTCATCTGGCTACACCACTGACTTCGAATAATCCCCCCCTTCTTCATATCATTCAATCTGACACTCATTCACCCTTATACCATCACATAAAAACAAAACAGAAAAGTACTATATATCCCAGTTCCATCCTGGGTTTCAACTGGTGATATGTTCCATTCCTTCATCTTAGTCCAAGAATACCAAAATAACTAAACATAATACAGACACAGACATTCTACTATAGTTCCTCATCCCCAAGAAAAAAATAACAAGCCATTAGATAGTATCTGCCCTGGATCAGTTCAGTCTGGTCATGTCTCTCACATTCCATCACATTCCATTTTCATTTGACCATGCACTGAGACACCACACCCATTCTACTTATACATAATACCCAGTTCTGCAATGCAAGCAGAATTATCTGGTAAGAAAGATGTCAAAGCAGACCAAAAAAGACAAGCCAAGCCAGCCACTCACATGACTGGTTCTTTCTCTATACCCTTCTTTCTAGATCTTACTCATTTCTTTTTTCTATTGTTGTCCAGACACAGACATGGATTGATCAGCTGAACTGGACAGCACATGACATGGACATGAATCAATATCTACAAGTACATGTGGAGGACTATTTGACTACCTACAGGATACTGCAAAGGACATCTACTACATCCATCATCTCACCCAACATCTCCTCATGCTCCACCTCTAATGCCTTGGTGCTGGACTGGAGATCCCAGATCTTCTTCTGAATGAAAAGAAGATGTTGGACAGTCTCATTGCACTTCTTTGAGGCATTGGTATGGCCACCAGATACACCCACCACCTTCTCCTTTCCCTTGGGTGCTACCTCAATCTCCTTGTCATTGTCTGACAGGAGAATGACCTCTTTGGAGGCTGCCTGAGAAGTACTGGTCCAAGCAGCCCAAACTGGATAGACTGAGCGGTTTAGCACCAGATTGAGCTGAGAAGCCAAAATAGCTCACCTGGGATTGAGACCTCCATCTTCATTGGCCATGCCTTCTTCCTGCCACACCTGGTCACAAGGGTACAATGAACCTTTAGGTCATGACAGCATAGGCAAGCCATAGTGCTGTGTTGTACACACTGTTCCCCAAAAGTGGCACACCTCTCGCATGGCTTGGCCAGCCAAATGACAATGCTCCCCTTTACCAACACATCCTGCTCCTGCTCCTCAATGTCACTATTATCCTCATCACCCTTGTCCTTGTCACTCCAGGCATGCTAAAGCCAACCAGTTAGCAGTTAGTCACAAGGAAAGAAGATCCTTACCTTGAGGTTCACCATCCTGGTGGCAAAGTCTGATCTGTGATCCTGGACACAATGCCACCTAGGACCCCTTGCTGCCATGATCTCTGCAGTCATCCCTTTATCATGGCTGATCTTCTCTTCCTGGCAAGCAATATCCCCTGCATCAAGTTCGACATTCACAGCAACTGCAACAGCCTTCACAGCCAAAGGCTCCTCTCCTGCACCTGGTGTTATGCGTAGCATACAAGCAGGGACTAGGGCACGAGAGAGAATTGACTATCAGGCGATACTCACGAAGAGATCGACATCTGATAGAAGACCAATGGTTCTGGAGGGATCCTTAGAGTCGCTAAGGCAAGGGTTAAGTTCTTAGAGTTGCTAAGAACTTGCAGAGGGGTCTTGGAGAACTTGGGATGTTATGCTATTATTGTGCAGATCAAGAATGGAGATTACATGTGGTGACTACTATCTATTTATAGAAGTAAAGTTGGCGTGCAGACCATGGAATCAGGGAGAATACTGGAGAAGGTAGGATGACAACTAGGTGTAAAGAGAACCTAGTTAGGAGAAGAGTCCAGAGATGTAGACATGATGTAAGCATTGTTCAAAGGGAGATGACAAAGGAAAAGAGAGGAGGGTCTGCATAGAAATATGTATGCAGTCCGGACACGAGGGAAACGTCATCCATGATATGAGAGGATGGATGTGTATTGGATGATCAGCATGATGTGGTGATGCAGGAGTAAAATCGTAACATTACCCCCCTTGTACAATCAAGCCCCAGGCTTGATCACGACCCCATTCCAACCAAACTCCTGTTACATTTTTCTTTCCTTATCATCACATTCTTCTTCTCGTACATTTTACTTCCATAGTCTCTTACTATGGATGACATACCCAACGAGCCACAGAGGTGTATCTCTTCATTGGCGGACCTTCTATAATATCCCTATTTATCTTTACTTAGGATATTGTTCCCTTGTCAACTATCTCCATGGACTACTCTCCTAGCTAAGTTCTCTCATACTTAGTCGTCCCCTCATTCCTCCTTAGTTACCCTTGGTCTGTGCACGGGAGTCTGTTTCAGTATAATTACCTAGCACCACTCATGTACAATTCTCATTCTTGATCTGCACAATACTAGTGTATAATCCTGAATCCTCCTAGTCCCTTGTCAAGTTCTTAGCAACTCTAAGAACCCAATCCCTGCCTTAGTGAATCTAAGGGTCATCCAGAAGCTCCAGTTCTCCTACTAGATGTCAGTCTCTTTGTGAGTATCGCCTAGTGGTTGAAACTCTCTTGAGCCCTAGTCCTCTCATGTAACAAAAGATCAAGAATCTCCTTGGTCCCACCTCTCTAGGTGAAGGACCCACCACCCCCCCTCACCACATCGTTCAAAGCCCCTGGGGATAGCGATTCCAAACTCCTGGATCTCTCCCAATACTGATTACCCTCCAGACGAATTGTTGGCTCCAGTAGAATCCCACTTCTGGACCCATCCTTCGCACCATCACCCAAAGCCCCACGACCAAGCAACCCTTCCCAACCCAGTCCACCCCCTCACCAACCCAGTCCACCCCCTCACCAACCCAGTCCACCCCCTTGTCAACCCAGCCCTCTATCTTGTCAACCCAGTCCAATTGATATTTCTCGCTCACCCTCATCCACCATGCCCTCAGGATTAAAAGCCACTCTCTCCACTGACTTCTCGGGGGCCCCCTCCGATGCCTCTTGATGGATGAAGGCCATGAATGCCTACTTCCAGATCAACCAAAACCTCTATCCTGGAGATCCCGAGAAGATCATGACCGCCCTTAACAAAATGCCCACCAGAAGAGGAGCCTCCTTTACAAAAGCATGGTATGACAAGATGGCCAATCCCACCATCATCTCCAGGAAATCTTTCAAAGACTTCATCAAAGACTTTGAAACCACCCTCTTCCTCTATGATGTAAAGGCCACCGCTCGCCTTGAACTGGCCAAATTGCCCCAGAAGATCTCCCGTTCCAGCAATGGGTTCCAACAATACATCACTGATTTCCAGAACCTCGCTGGAAAATCTGACATCACAGATGAGACCACCCTCATCAACCACTTTGCCTTAGGACTTGATCAACAGCTAACAACCATGATCCTATCTATGGGAACTGTTCCCACTACCATCACCGACTGGGTAACCAAAGCCAAAACCTTTCATGCCCAGAAGATGAGAATCCAAGCCCTCCGCACAGAAACTACTCCTTCCCCGTTTTCTTTTAACCAACGCACCCTCAAAGACCCCAATGCCATGGATATAGATATGTCCACCATGCTGACCAAACTCACCCCCACTGAAAGAGCTAAATGTATCAAGGAAGGTCGATGCTTCCACTGCAGAATGGTCAGACATGATGCCTGTAACTGCAGGAAAAACCCTGGCCACCCCCAGAACATTAGAACAACCACTACTGCCACCCCCATACCCATGCCCTCCCCAACCCCCACCACACTTTCCCCTCTCCAACAGTACATGAATTCCCTCTGTACCACCAGTAAAAACGAAGCTGAGATTCTCTCAGTCCTCAAAATGTGTTATGACAAGGACAAAAAAGGAGAGGAGGTAAACACTATCCAATTCGCCAATGTACAAAAGGCAAAGGATTTTTGAGAAGGGAAGCAGCCTCAACATCTTCTTCCCTAGATTTCACCCATGTACTTGTAGCATCTCAGAAAAATAGAATCCTCTGTCTTGATGTCAAAGTACAAAATGTCGAAACCTCTGCCCTTATTGATTCGGGTGCAACTGGAAATTTCATTGATCCTCACCTCCTGCCTAAGGGAAATTTCCGCCTCTCAAAAGTCCACCATCCAATCCTTGCCTACAATGTCGACGGAACCCTGAATTCTGTGGGGACCATCCACTGGACCACCACCACCACCATCTCTCATGGCTCCTTCTCTTCCATTGAAACTCTTTTCATTCTTCGGCAAAAAAACCTCAGATCATCCTGGGCATGCCCTGGCTCACTAAATGGAATCCTGACATCAATTGGAAGATATGTACCCTCTCCATCCTAACACCTCCCACAAGGGTCAAGAAGACTCTTCATGAGTGCCCTCCCCAGAAGGAGGTCAAGGAAGAGGACATCTACAAACTAACCATTTCAACCAAAATTGCTCAGAAGTCCATTCCCTCTTTCACAACCATCCCCAACTTCTGCAAAGACTTTGCCGACATCTTTGTGGAGTCCACCCATAATATCCTCCCACCCCATCGTTCCTTCAATCATACAATTGACCTCAAAGACTCCTTTGTCCCAAAGATTGCTAAGATCTACTCCTTGAACCCCAAAGAAAAAGAGTCCCTTAAGGAATTCATCAAAGAACACCTCAAAACCAGTCGCATGTTACGATCCACGGTGGATCGCCCTTTTTCCTTTCTTTTCCTTTTTCCTTCTACTTAGCTAAGTCCTCGTTCCTCCTTATCTTGTATCTTGGACTTAGGGACTCCGTTTACGCCTCGAGTCCCACTTCCCCGGTTCCTTCTGTTCCATCTTATCTCAGAACCGTTGTATTATTAGAACTGACTCATCGTGACTCATCCTTATCTACTGCGGATGACTCACTCTTATCTCAGGCTTACTAGAAGCCCCTTACCTAACGTCTTGGCATATGTACTTATAGCCCATCGCCGCCCTGTACTTTTCCTTAGCTTAATCTACTCAATTCTATGAGCTCTAAGCCCACTCCTCGCTCCTCTCGCCGTGGTCTGTAATCCACACACTGAGACTACGGGTCCTCCCTAGGTCTCCACCTTGTATCTTGTCCCAGACTTAAGGAACCCCCTTGAAGTCCAACCCACAGGCCGTTCGAGTACTGTTTCCATTCTAAGGGATCTGCCTTGAATGCGTGTCTCCAAAGACTTCTGTCGGAACACCCAAGTATCCTCCTTCATCTTCGCATCCACTAGAGCTCACTTTGAGTCCCTGCTGGTATTCCATAGCCCAGCGTAACAAAAGACTAAGCTAGCCACTATGGACAACTTTCAGGTCGTTCCTCTTACCTGCTCCCACCTTCAGTCTGCACGGGGTGATTCCCTGGACAACCGCGCATCCCCTTCCCGTGATCAGCCCACACAGGGTGATTCCCTGGGCACTGCGCCACCATTAGCTCCCACTGGTTCCTACCCTGAGGTACGCCTGAACAAGGCCAGTCCTCCCCTGAACCCTTATCCCCCTCATCCCTTGAACACTCGGATCATGAGATCAACCCCACCTCTACCCAAGAGGAAGATGAAACTCTCCACCTCGCCCACGGACTCGCCCAACACCTTAGTATTCCGCGAGTACCTTCCCCTGAGACTCCCACTCCCACTGCCCCGCAACTGAGTGTGTCTCTCCCTACCAGACCTTCTAAGCTGCCCGCCCTCACAGGCTTCCCCCTATCTTGAATGCACCCCACCGTCGTGCCCTTACCCTTGCCCCCAGCAACAATGTCTTCTAAGGAACTCCGCCTTGGAGCCCCTGAGCCCTTCGATGGGAACTATGATAAATCCGAACAGTGGTTCAACACTGTTCAGTTCTACCTCCTCGTCAACGCCGACGTTTATGACACTGACGCCAAGAAGATCACGTTTGCGCTTTCACATATGACCAAAGGGTCCACTGCCATCTGGGCAGCAACCTTCTGACAAAAATGCTTCTCTTCCAGGACTGTCAACCTCGGAACTGTCGCCGCCTTCACCACCGAGTTCCAGGCTGCTTTCAAACACCAGGACTCCATCAGAAACGCCATCACTTGGCTTTCCACCACCCGCATGACCAAGAAGAAGGATGGGTTCTCCCCAACCCTCCTTAACTACATTGCCATGTTCCGAAGCAAGGTCGCAGTCACCCAAATAACTGACGACAACGTCCTCATCACCTACTTCGCAGCAGGCCTACCCTCCTCCATCATGTACAAGATCTATGCGATGGAGACGCCCCCCACCACCATTGACAACTGGTACTCGAAGGCCATGCACTTCGACAACATCTGGAACTGTACCCACGAAGTCGCCTCAAGGTCCAGAGCCTCTTGGGCAAAGGACATTACCTTTACCCCATGAACTCGCACCGACCCCAACGCTATGGACGTCGACGTCGTCCGAACCATCTCCAAGATGACCCCCGAAGAAAGACAAAGGTGCATCAAGAACAACCTTTGCTTCAGATGCCACCAAAGCGGCCACTCCTTCCGGAACTGCCCGGCTTTTTCCCCACAGACCCCGAAGGCCCCTCGCCCACCGACCAAGAAGGTGGCAGAGGTGACCGACAATGAAGAAATTCCCTGGCTTCAAGAAATTGAAGATGACGACGAAGATGAGGAATCGGTAAAAGCCGTGTTCCTGCAGGATTTTTAGAAAGGAAGCCTACCTCAATGTTAGCCCCTTCCTACATCACTTCTGTACTTGTAAAAGCAGTGACTAAATCCATGATCATTCCAGTCCGAGTCATTCGCCCCTCGTACACCATGAAAATCGTCGAAACAAGAGCACTTGTCGATCGCGGTGCCAGTATCTCCTGCATTGACTATAGCTTCATTGCCAAACACAAGCTACCGTTGACCAAGCTCACCACCCCCATCCTCACCAAAAACGCCAATGGGACCACCAACCATCAGGGAAGGATCACCCATACCTGCTCCCTATTCCTAGACATCGAAGGACTAGCCCAAAAAGTCCTCTTCCACGTAATGCACCTTGGCCGAGATAACCTCATACTTGGACTCCCCTGGCTCCGCACTGCCAACCCAAAAATCGATTGGACCACCAGGACCCTGACCCTAAATGAGTCCATTGACCAATCCGCCCTCCTCCACCGCGAACATAAGAAGGATCTTGAACGCCACAACAAGGTCTACACCTTCCCTACCCACGAGCCTGACTCCATCCCCGTCAACACCATCTCCCACGACCACCTCCACAACTACCTTGATCGAGAAGTGGAGGAGAGATACCTGTTATGCGTAGCATACAATGGAGGGTTCGAGAGATGTGAGAGTCATCTACAGGCGATACTCACGAAGAGACTGACTTCTGTTAGAGACTTAGACTGAAGGAGTGTACCTTAGAATCGCTAAGGTCACCAGTACTTGAGGGACAAGGAAGGAACTCAAGAAGATATGCTAATATTGTGCAGATCAAGAATGAAGACAAGATACAGGGAAGGTGAGAACTATATACCGAGGGGACTTCGCATGCACGGACCAGGTAGAACTATGACACGACTAAGTATGAGAGAACTTAGTTAGGAGGAGAGAGTCCAGTGAGGTAACGGAGAGATGATGAAGTACTAAAAGAACCAAACCAAGAATAGTCTAGAAGGCCCTCCAATGAAGAGGTATACTTCCTGTGCCCAAGAGACATGATGTCTTCGGTAAGAGAGGAGGGAGGAGAAACGTACTACTAGGAGAAAGCGATGATAAGGAAAGAAAATTGTAACATTACTCCCTTTATATAATCGAGCCCCAGGCTTGATCAACCAACCATTCCTATGAAAGGAGTCCTCAGGGTGGGGATCCAACTCCAAAGATGGCTCCCTGTTGAGAGGGGGATAGCACCTCAAACGGACAGTTACCGTTGATGTGCCCAGGCTCATGGCAAATTCCACAATTCCGGTGGGGACAGAAGCGTTCCATATGACCCCAATTGTCACAGTGGCTACATTGGAAAAGTGCACACTGAACCTGGAGATGGCCGGGGGCATAGAGGTGGCAGTGTCCGCAGCGATGACAGGAACAGTCCTGACGATTGTGACCTCGTAGACCACATTGAAAGCAAGTGGTGGATGGAGTGGCAGGGGAGGGATTGAGTACATCTGGCCTTGGGATAACCCGAACAGGGGAGGAGAGAACGGAGTTCCCATTGGGAAGAAGGATCTCATGTGGTTCCGTGCAAACGGGAATAGTGGGGGGTAGGGGTGGCTCGTTCTCAATTGAGATGGGAGTGGGGACGTGATACTCGACAAGGGGGAGTTCCTCCGAGATGGGGATGGGGATGTGGTATTTGACGAGGGGGGGTTCCTCAGAGATGGGGATGGGGATGGTGGTGAAAGTGGGGGAGTCCAAGGTGGGTTCCTGGGTGGGAGCGGTGGCATAGGGAAAATCCGTGAGTTGGTCCATGAGAGGGATACAGCGAGGAGGGGGAATGGGGAGAGGAAGGGGGCGGGGTTGCGAAAGGAGAAAGCTTTCGACGTCGTGTATGTATTGGTCTCTTTGTGGGCGTGAGAGGGAGGAAAGGATGCAACGAACGGTGGGAAATATGAGGGTATGGGGAATTTCTTCCACGAATATGGTGAACCCGTGGTGAGCTAAGGTGGTCAAACAGTGGCAGGAGGCTTCGTTTAGTGTAAAACATAGAGTAGGGTCCGACAGGGTTAACGTCTCGGAGAGACGTTGGGCTGACGCAATGGCGTGGTAGGTGCGGATAAGGGAGTGGGTTACTTCGTCATTAGGGAAGCTGGGGTGTGCTTCGATTGCTAGAGAAAGGGCAGGGGTTTCCAAAACCGTGGAGAATAGGGAAAGTCTCTCTCTCTTGGGTAGGTATGTGGGGAAAGCGCGTTGTGAACGGAGTATAGATTGAGAGGAGGAAGATGATGAGAACGAGAGAGGGGAGGGGTTCCGGGATATGGGTTGGGACATAGTCGGTGAAGAGGACGGCGTGGGGGTGAGTGGTACGTTTTTGCAAGGCAATACTCACGAAGAGACCGGCTTCTTGTAAACATTACTCGGATTTCCTAGAGGGAGTGGAGGTGTTTATAGGCGGAGAGGATCTTGGCTGCATGAAGAAGGTTGGATTCTGGTTCCCAAGTGTCTTCCGAGCGTGGGTAACCTTTCCACGATGTCAGGAATTGTCTTCTAGACTGCGGGCCTTTGTGACTGCGGATTGTTTCCACTTCATATTCCTCTTCTAGGTTAATGATGTCAGGCGGTGGTTTCAGGAATGGGGTGCCGAAGGCCTGTGTGGTTCGATATGGGGATAGTAGGACTGCGTGGAAGGTGTCGTGAATGCGCCAAGAGGGGGGTAAGCGGAGTTTGTAAGAGACAGGTGACAGGACGTGGGAAATTTCGAAGGGGCCGTAACGTTTGGGAGCTAATTTCCGTGATGGAAGGTTGAGGTGGAGATTGGTCGCTTCGAGCCAGACTTGATCTCCAACTTTCCATGGGGAAAAGCTGTGGGAGGATTGGGAGGAGATCACTTTCCGGGCGGATTCGTGGGCAGCGAGTGCTTCCTTTCTATTTTCATCCAGAGTCAATAAGTGGTCTTCTAGGGAGGGGATGAAGGTTTTCCCAAGCAGGGGGAATGTTCTAGGTTCATAGCCATAGAGTAAGGAGAATGGGGATTTCTGAGTGGAGGAGTGGGGGGCAGAGTTGTGGTGGAATTCTGCAGATGATAGGGCTTTTGACCATGAGTGAGCGTTGTTGGCGCAAAAGATGCGCAGGTAGACTTCAAGTTCTTGATTAGTTCGTTCGGTTTGTCCATCGGTCTGGGGGTGGTATGCAGAGGATAAGCGGATGTCGTATTTAAGTAGGCGTGCTAGTTCAAGAGCAAAGGCAGAGGCGAACTGGGGGCCTCGATCCGAAATAATAGAGTCATATAGGCCAAATCGTTTGAATACATTGTGCAAAAAAAGGAGGGCTACTCCGGCGGCGTCGATGGTCTTAGAACAGGGGAGGAGTATTACCCCCTTTGTAAGGCCATGGTCAACCACGACCATGATGGAGTCGAAAGAGTCGGATGGCGGGAGGTCGGTGATGAGGTCGACGGAGAGCTGGCGAAAGGGTAGGGCGGAGGTTGAGGTGATGGGTATGAGGAGGGGGCATGAGGGGTGTGTGTTGACTTTGCTCTGCTGGCACGTGGGGCATCCCATGATGAAGTGTTTGACGAAGGTGGCAAGACCCGGCCACCAGAAGTCTCGTTCTAGGATGGATTTGGTGCAGAAGATGCCCATGTGGCCAGTGAGTGGGGAGGAGTGGATGGCGTGTAATAGGGGGGATCTGGCTGATGGTGGGACGTACATTCATTGACAGAAGAATAGATGGCCATTTTCAAAAGTCCAGTCAGAGGCGAGTAAGCGGGGAAATAGGGGGGATGACAAGGAGATTGCTTCCAGGGCACGGACGACTAGGGGGTCCGATGGTGTGGAGGATTTGATGAGGTTGGTGAGCGTGAGGTCCAGTGTGTTGATCACTAGGGGTTCAGGTATGATGGGGGAGTCGATGTTGTCTAGAGAGGTATCGATGTGATCCCGTCGAGAGAGTGCATCTGCTGGTCCCATTGTGGTGCCTGGGGTTACTTTCCATACAATATCGAAGTCTTGGAGGAAGAGGGCCCAGCGGGCCTGTCATCGGGAGAGTTTACGTGGATTGCGTAGGTAGGAAAGGTTTTTGTGGTCGGTGATGATTGTGGTGGGGTGGTTTGCACCCTGTAGATGATGATGCCATTCGGAGAGGGCAAGGATGACTGCGAGGAGTTCACGATCATAAATGTCGTAGTTACGTTCGGTAGGGGCTAGGGTTTTGGAGAAATAAGCTAGGGGGCGGAGATCGCCATTGGGGTCTGGTTGCATGAGAACTGCTCCTGCAGCAGCCAGGGAGGCGTCAGTCATGACTGAAAACGGTTTTGTGGGGTCAGGGAGAGCTAGGACAGGGGTGGAGCAAAGGGCAGAGATCAGGGTTTGGAACGCCTTTTGCTGGAGGGGGGTCCAGTTCCAGATCTCGTTCTTCTTGGTGAGGAAGACCAGGGGGGCTACGATATTGGAGAAGTTGGGAATGAACTTCCTGTAAAAATTTGTGAACCCAATGAACGATCTGATGCCGGTGACGGTTGTGGGGGGTTTCCAGTCTCTGAGAGCGACGAGTTTGTGGGGGTCCATCTGCACTTCTCCCTTTCCAATGATAAGACCAAGGTATTCCATCGTTTGGGAGTCAAAGGAGCATTTGGACAGTTTGATAGAGAGGTTGTGTTCGTGTAATCTGAGGAGAACTCGTCGAGTGCGTTCATGATGGAGGGAGAGGGGTCCTTTGGTGCAGATTCCTAGGTCGTCCATGTAGATCTTTAGCCAGCGTTC
>JBBPLO010000996.1:0-13003 GCA_038089835.1 Retiboletus flavoniger | reverse complement strand
TTGACCGTAGAGTCGCTAAGGTCACAGAGAGTTGTCAAGCACACAGGTGACTCAAGAGGATTACGCTAATATTGCGCAGATCAAGAATGAAGGAAATACAAGAGTAAAGACGTAGGTATATATACTAGAGGGACTTCCCGCGCACAGACCAGGTAACTAGGGGAATATTGGGGAAACGACTAAGTGTGAGAGAACTTAGTTGGAAGGTAAGGGTCCATGGAGAATGAAGCAGAGTGATGAAGTTCTAGGGAAAACAGACTAGGGATAGCATTGAAGGTCCTCCAATGAAGAGGTATACCTCTTGTGCTCGAGAAACACGACATCCTTGATAAGTGATAAGAGAAGTGAAATGCACCAGCAAAAGAAAGCGATGATGAGGAAAGAAAATCATAACATCGTTGAGTTTCCGGTAGTCCTGGCATGGGCGTAATCCTCTGTCTTTTTTATGGACGAAGAAAAAGGGGGATACCTGAGGGGACTTGGACGGGGAGATCTTTCCCGCAGCGAGATTCTCGTCGAGGAATTTGTTGGCAGCGGTTCTCTCCTCGGGGGAGAGTGGGTAGATTTTCCCAATGGAGGGGGAGAATTTGGGTTTCAGGATAATCTTGTGGTCGTAGGGTCGCGACGGGGGTAGGTGGTTGGCGGCCTCCTGAGAGAAGACCAATTTGAATTGTTCGTACTCCGGTGGTAACAATACTTTTGGAGCGGCAAGGGCTTCTTCCTTGGCGAGTTCGGTGGCCTTAGTAATCTTGGCTATCTGTGAAGCGCGAAGGAATCTGGATCCGCATCGGATGATCCGATAAACGGACCAGTTGCGGATGGCGACATTTAGGTATCTCTCCTCCACTTCTCGATTGAGGTAGTTGTGGAGGTGGTCGTGGGAGATGGTGTTGACGGGGATGGAGTCGGGCTCGTGGGTAGGGAAGGTGTAGACCTTGTTGTGGCGTTCAAGGTCCTTCTTGTGTTCGCGGTGGAGGAGGGCAGATTGGTCGATGGACTCGTCTAGGGTTAGGATCCTGGTGGTCCAATCGATTTTTGGGTTGGCGGTGCGGAGCCAAGGAAGTCCGAGTATGAGGTTATCTCGGCCGAGGTGCATGACATGGAAGAGAACTTTTTGGGCTAGTCCTTCGATGTCTAGGAACAGGGAGCAGGTATGGGTGATCTTTCCTCGATGGTTGGTGGTCCCATCGGCGTTTTTGGCGAGGATGGGGGTGGAGAGTTTGGTCAACGGCAGTTTGTGCTTGGCAACGAAGCCGTAGTCGATGCAGGAGATGCTAGCACCACTATCAACGAGTGCTCTTGTTTCGACGGTTTTCATAGTGTACGAGGGGCAAATGACTCGGACCAGAATGATCATAGATTTAGTCACTGCTTTTACAAGTACAGAAGCGATATAGGAAGGGGCTAACGTCAGGGTAGGCTTCCTTTCTAAAAATCCTGTAGGAATACGGCTTTTACCGATTCCTCATCTTCATCGTCGTCTTCAATTTCTTGAAGGCGGGGAATTTCTTCATCGTTGGTCACCTCCACCACCTTCTTGGTTGGTGGGCGAGGGGCCCTTGGGGTCTGTGGGGAGAAAGCCAGGCAGTTCCGGGAGGAGTGGCCGCTTTGGCGGCACCTGAAGCACAGGTTGTTCTTGATACACCTTTGCTTTTCTTCTGGAGTCATTTTTGAGATGGTGTGGACGACGTCGACGTCCATAGCGTTGGGGTCGGCACGAGCTCGCGAAGTGAAGGTGATGTCCTTTGCCCGAGAGGCTCTGGACCTTGAGGCGACTTCGTGGGCACGGTTCCACATGTTGTCGAAGTGCATAGCCTTCGAGTACCAGTCGTCGATGGTGGTGGGGGGTGTCTCCATCACATAGATTTTATACATGATGGACAAAGGGAGGCCTGCTGCGAAGTAGGCGATGAGGACGTTGTCGTCGGTTATTTGGGCAACAGCCACTTGGCTTTGGAACTTGGCGATGTAGTTAAGGAGGGTTGGAGAGAATCTGTCCTTCTTCTTTTGCATTCTGGTGGTGGAGAGCCAAGCGATGGCATTTCCAATGGAGTCCTGGTGCTTGAAAGCAGCCTGGAACTCGGCGGTGAAGGCGGCGACAGTTCCGAGATTGACGGTCCTGGAAGTGAAGCATTTTTGTCTAAAGGTTGCTGCCCAGATGGCGGCGGGTCCCTTGGTCATATGAGAAAGTGCAAACGCGATCTTCTTGGCATCAGTGTCATACACGTCGGCATTGATGAGGAGGTAGAACTGAACAGTGTTGAACCACTGTTTGGACTTATCATAGTTCCCATTGAAGGGCTCGGAGGCTCCAAGACGGAGTTCCTTTGAAGACATTGCTGCTGGGGGCGAGGGTAAGGGCACGATGGTGGGGCACGTTCGAGATAAGGGGAAGCCTGTGAGGGTGGGCAGCTTAGAAGGTCTGGTAGGGAGAGACACACTTGGTTGCGGGGCAGTGGGAGTGGGAGTCTCAGGGGAAGGTACTCGCGGAATACTAAGGTGTTGGGTGAGTCCGTGGGCAAGGTGGAGGGTTTCGTCTTCCTCTTGGGTAGAGGTGGGGTTGATCTCGTGATCGGAGTGTTCAAGGGACGAGGGGGACGAGGGGTCAGGGGAGGACTGGCCTTGTTCAGGCGTACCTCTGGGTAGGAACCAGTGGGAGCTAATGGTGACGCAGTGCCCAGGGAATCACCCCGTGCAGGCTGATCGCGGGAGAGGGGTGCACGGTTGTCCAGGGAATCACCCCATGCAGACTGAAGGCGGGAGCGGATAAGAGGAACGACCTGAAAGTCGTCCGTAGAGGGCAGCTTAGTCTTTTGTTACGCTGGGCTATGGAATACCAGCAGGGACTCAAAGTGAGCTCGAGTGGGGACGAAGACGAAGGAGGATACTCGGGTGTTCTGACAGAAGTCTTCGGAGACACACGTTCAAGGGGGATCCCTTAGAACAGAAACAGCGCACGAATGGCCTGTAGATTGGACTCCAAGGGGGTTCCTTAAGTCCGGGACTAAGTACAAGGTGGAGACCTAGGGATGACCCATAGTCTCAGTGTGTGGATAACAGACCACGACGAGAGGAGCGAGGAGTGGGCTTAGAGCTCGTAGAATTGAGTAGACTAAGCTGAGGAAAAGTACAGGGCAGCGGTGGGCTATAAGTACATATGCCAAGACGTTAGGTAATGGGCTTCTAGTAAGCCCGAGATAAGAGTGAGTCATCTGCAGTAGATAAGGATGAGTCACGACAAGTCAGTTCTAATAATACAACGGTTCTGAGATAAGATGGAGTGGAAGGAACCAGGGAAGCAGAACTCGAGGTGTAAATGGAGTTCCTAAGTCCGAGATACAAGATAAGGAGGAATGAGGACTTAGCTAAGTAAAAGAAAAGGAAAAAGAAAGAGCAATCCACCATGGATCATAACACTCGGACCACGAAGTCAACCCCACCTCTATCCAAGAGGAAGACGAAACCCTCCACCTCGCCCAAGGACTCACCCACCACCTTAGTATTCCGCGAGTTCCTTCCCCTGAGACTCCCACTCCCGTTGCCACGCAACCAAGTGTGTCTCTCCCTACCAGACCTAGTAAACCACCTGCCCTCACAGGCTTTCCTCTTGCTCGCATGCATCCCACCGTTGCGCCCTCACCCTCGCCCCCACCAACCATGTCCTCTAAGGAATTGCGCCTTGGAGCCCCTGAACCCTTCAATGGGTCCTATGATAAGTCTGAACAGTGGTTCAACACTGTTCAGTTCTACCTCCTTGTCAACGCTGACATCTACGACACCGACGCGAAGAAAATCATGTTTGCTCTTTCACATATGACCAAGGGGCCTGCCGCCATCTGGGCCATGACCTTCCGGCAAAAGTGCTGTTCTGCTGGAACCATCAACCTGGGAACTGTCTCGGCCTTCACCACCGAATTCCAGGCAGCCTTCAAACACCAAGACTCGATTGGAAATGCCATCGCCTGGCTTTCCACCACAAGGATGCAGAAGAAGAAGGATGGATTCTTCCCAACCCTTCTTAACTATATCGCCACATTCTGTAGCAAAGTCGCTGTCGCCCAAATCACCAATGACAACGTCCTCATCGCCTACTTCACAGCGGGACTACCCTCATCCATCATGTACAAGATCTACGTGATGGAGACTCCCCTGACCACCATCGCCGACTGGTACTCAAAAGCCCTACACTTCGACAACATGTGGAACCACGCCCACGAAGTCGCCTCCAGATCGGGAGCCACCCGTGCCAAAGATATCTCGTTTACCCCAAAAGCTCGAGTCGACCCCAATGCCATGGATGTCGACGTTGTTTGAACCATCACCAAGATGACCCCCGAAGAGAAACAGCATTGCATCAAGAACAACCTCTGCTTCCGATGCCGCCAAAGCGGTCACTCCTCCTGGAACTGCCCGGCCTTTTCCCCACAGATTCCGAAGGCCCCTCGCCCGCCTACCAAGAAGGTGGCGGAGGTAGCCGACGATGAAGACCTTCTCCGCCTCCAAGAGGTGGAAGACGACGAAGAAGACGAGGAATCAGTAAAAGCTGTATTCCTCCAGGATTTTTAGAAAGGAAGCCTACCTCGACGTTAGCACCTTCCTACATTGCCTCTGTACTAGTAAAAGCTGTGACTAAATCTATGATCATCCCGGTCCAAGTCATATGCCCCTCGTACACCATGAAAACTGTCGACACCAGAGCGCTCATGGATAGCGGCGCCAGCATCTCCTGCATCGACCATGGCTTCGTCGCCAAACACAAACTCCCCCTGATGAAGCTCGCTAACCCCATCCTCGTCAAAAATGCAGATGGCACCACCAACCACCAAGGAAGGATCACCCACATGTGCTCTCTGTTCCTCAACATTGAAGGACTCGCCCAAAAGGTCCTTTTCCATGTCATGCACCTAGGGCGAGATAACCTCATCCTGGGACTCCCATGGCTTCGCTCCGCCAACCTGAAGGTCGACTGGGCCTCCCGCACCTTGACCCTGGAGGAATCCATTGACCAGTCTGACCTTCTACACCACAAGCACAAGAAAGACCTGGAATGACACAACAAGGTCTATACTTTCCCAGTCCACGAGCCCGACTCCATCCCAGTCTGGGCCATCTCCCATGACCACCTCCACAACTACCTCGACCGAGAAGTCGAGGAAAGGTACCTCAACATTGCCATATGCAACCGATCCGTCTTTCGGATCATCCGCTGCGGGTCTAGGTTCCTTAGGGCTTCACAGATAGCCAAGATCACTAAAGCCACAGAGCTCGCCAAGGAAGAAGCGCTTGCCGCCCCAAAAGCCTCGCTACCCCCAGAGTACGAGGAATTCAAGAAGGTCTTCTCCCAGGAAGCTGCAGACCACCTCCCTCCGTCACAACCATATGACCACAAGATCTCCCTGAAGCCTGACTTCTCCCCCAACATTGGGAAGATCTACCCCCTCTCACCCGACGAAAAAGCTGCTGCCAATAAGTTCATCAACGAGAACCTCGCTGCAGGAAAGATCTCCCCTTCCAAGTCCCCCCAAGCGTCCCCCTTCTTCTTCGTCCATAAGAAGGACAGAGGATTATGCCCCTGTCAGGACTATCATAAACTCAATGAGGCAACCGTTCGCGATGCCTACCCGCTCCCCCTCATCTCTGAACTTATCGACAAGCTGAAAGACGCTTGAAAGTTCACCAAATTCGACGTCCGATGGGGATACAACAATATCCAGATCGCCCCCGAGGATTGATGGAAGGCTGCCTTCATAATCCACCGAGGCCTCTTCGAACCCAATGTCATGTACTTTGGCCTCACAAACTCTCCTGCTACTTTCCAAAGGTTCATAAACGACTCCTTCGGAGATCTAATTGCCGAAGGATGGCTCGTCATCTACATGGATGACCTTCTCATCTTCTCCCCCGATGACACCACTCACACTGACAGGACCCGCCGTGTCCTCCAACGCATGATGGAGCTTGACCTCCACCTAAAGCTCAAGAAGTGTAAGTTCGCCACCAAAGAAGTGGAGTACTTGGGCCTCATCGTCAAACCCGGTCACATCGCCATGGACCCGGTCAAGCTCAAAGGCATCGCTAAATGGCCAGCCCCGACCTCCCTGAAGCAAGTTCGCTCCTTCTTAGGGTTCACTAACTTCTACAGGTGCTTTATCCACGACTACTCCACCACCACCCGACCACTCATCGACCTCACGAAGAAAAACCAACCGTGGGATTGGTCCCCCACCTGCCAAAGCACCTTCAACACCCTCAAAGCCGCCTTCCAGTCCCAACCCATCCTACAACTCCCGAACACCGGCGCCCAGTTCGCTATCACCACCGACGCCTCGAAGTTCGCCTCCGGAGCTATCCTCCAACAACTCGACCCCAACGGGGAGTGGAAACCCTGCTCCTATATCTCCCAGTCATTCAACCCTGCCGAACGAAACTACAACATCCATGACCATGAACTCCTCACCATCATGAGAGCCCTCTCAGCCTGGTGACACTACCTCTGCAGCGCCCCCTTCCCCATTAAGGTCTTCACTGACCACCGCAACCTCACGTACTTCCGAAAACCCCAAGACCTTAACCGGCGCCAGGCACGCTGGCTACTCGACCTCGCTGACTACAACCTCAAGTTCTCCTACACCCCCACCACCAAGTTCACTGCCCCTGACGCCCTCTCCTACCATCCGGACCATGACTCCCATGAGGCAGACAATGCCGCTGTCACCCTCCTCCCTGAAACCGCCTTCGTCGCTATGGTCGACACCCTCCTCGCCAAACAAATCTCGGACGAGTGCACTGTCGACCCCACGGCCCTTCAGGCCATCCAATCCCTCTCCGCACCTCTCCCCCCATCCTTCCACGCCCACTTCTCTCCCTGGCAGTCCGTCAATGGAACCCTCACCTTCCACGGCCGCCTCTACGTCCCCCCTAACTCCCGCCAAGCGGTCCTGGCCAAACACCATGACCACCCCACTGCCAGTCACCCCGGCTACTTGAAAACTCGCCAACTCGTCGCCGCCGAGTGCTGGTGGCCCAGCCTTGTGGTCCACATCCGTAACTACGTCTCTGGTTGCGCCATGTGCCAACAAAATAAAACCAACACCCACCTGACCACCCCTCCTCTCACACCCATCCGCTCCTCCTGTACCCGACCCTTCCAACAGATCTCCTGCGATCTTATCACGGACCTCCCCGTCTCCGACGGCTTTGATAGTCTCCTGGTCATGGTCGACCATGGCCTTACTAAGGGGGTAATTCTCTGCCCCACGAAGAAAACCGTCACCGCCGATGGAATTGCCACCTTATTCGCCCACAAATTTTACTCTAGGTACAGGCTCCCTGACAAAATCATCTCAGATCGAGGCCCCCAGTTCGCCTCCACCTTCTCCAAGGAGCTTGGAAGAATCCTCAACTACAAGCTCGCCCTCTCCACTGCCTTCCACCCCCAGACCGATGGGGAAACCGAATGAGTCAACCAGGAAGTAGAAACCTACCTCCACATCTTCTGTGGTGATGACCCCACCTCGTGGGCCAGTAAGATTTCCTTAGCTGAGTTCACCCATAATCACCGCCCCCACTTGGTCACTAATAAATCCCCGTTCTTCCTTCTCATGGGCTATGAACCTAACCCTCTGCCCACTCTAGTCCCAACCACCAACGTCCCCGCCATCGAAACCCGACTCAAAGAACTCTCCTCCGCCCGAAATGAAGCCCTCGCTTCCCACGAACTGGCACGCCAAGTGATGGCCAACTGGAACAAATGACCCTTTACCCCTTTTAGTAAAGGAGATAAGGTATGGCTCGAGGCACGAAACCTCCGCTGGGAACTAGCCAACCCCAAATTCGCTCCTAAAAGGGAAGGACCCTTCGTTATCACTGACGTCCTATCTCCCGTCTCCTACCGCCTAGCCCTCCCCAAAACGTGGAAACTCCACCCCATGTTCCACGCTTCCCTTTTATCGCCCTATCACCAAAACGCCGTTTACGGCCCCCACTTCAAAAAGAACCCACTGGAGCTTATCGGCGGACAAGTGGAGTATGAAGTAGAAAAGATCATATGTCACCACGGTGCTTTGGATAAGCGCCACTATCTGGTCCGGTGGAAAGGTTACTCTGCCGATGATGACTCCTGGCTTCCCGAAAAAGATCTCAAAAACGCATGGACCATCCTCCTCGCCTATAAGAAGGCACACCCTCGCGCATTTTCCCCTTAGCCCCTCTTCCTCCCTTCGCTCGTAGATTACCAGAAACAAAAAGAAAACCACCGAAAGAATGTCTTCTATTACTACAGTATCGTCCCTCCGCTCGTCTCCCCCTCTCTCATCCCCTCTCACTGATGAACGTAACGTTGTCCTCACGGGCGACTTACCCTTAGACTTCCCTACCTTAGACTCACACACATCCACCATATACGACCCGTTAACATCGTCCTCCCGTGCTCCCTCCCCTGGCTGGGGATCCCCCTCTGCTGGTCTCCCACATTGGGGAGACCGCTCTCCTGAGCTCCCACCTGTCTCGCTCGCTACCATCCTCCCGATGCCCATCCTAAGTGTCGATGTCCCTATCAACGCGCACCGTCTGCACGAAGACTATCCCTCCCGAGATGACCTGCAGGAGCTCGCGTCGGCACTGACCGACTCCCACCTCCTCATACCCATGCAGTCCTTCATTGAGGACGCATCCCCTCTGGAGCTCGTCTCCAAACTTTACTTGCAGATCGCCCACCTTGGCCTCATTCCCCCCAATCCCTCAGATGCGCAGCGTGCCTGTCTCCACTCCATCCTCTCGTCCATCTATCGAGACGCGCACGCCGTGTCCCTCCTCCTAGCCTACCAACTCGGAGCCCTCGAATTCTTCCAAGACCTGGATAGGTACTTGAAAGAACACTCTGAACAACAGGCTCGCCAAGCCAACTCCACCCCCTCTGCATCTGCATCCCCTCTCGACCCCGCCGAAGTAGACTTCTTAGCCCGAGCGGAAGCTTTCTGGACCGGCAACGACAGCATGACTCCCCTCCCGGAGTCCCACCCTAGATACCACCAGGCATGCTTTCATTGCCACCGTCTCGGCCACTTTCGGGCCGATTGCCAGGTCTACCAATGCCCGCTCTGTCTCGTCTTCGCCCCGGGTCACTCCCAACAACACTGTCCCCTTCGCCGACCTCTGCCCCCTCCTCACTTCTCCTCGTCTTCAGGATCCTCCCAAGGGAATCGCTCCCCGGAGCACCGCCGTAACCACAGGACTCGCCCGTCTCCTCCCCCATGTCCCACACCACCACTGCGTAGTCACAACCACTGACCCCATCGTCACCGCTCCCCCGTCAAGGTTCACAACTATGGAGATGATGACATCGATGATGTCTTTGATGACGTCGCTTACGCTAACATAACGGGTTCCCCTGGCGCTGGATACCTCGATTTCTGAGGAAGATTCGTCGGAGCCTCACCTCTAGCACAGGGGTAATGTTACGATCCACAGTGGATTGCCCTTTTTTTCTTTCTTTCCTTTTACTTAGCTAAGTCCTTGAATGTCTCTCGTCTTATCTCAGACTAAGGAACTCCATCTATGCCCCGAGTTCTGCTTCCCCGGTTCCTTCCGTCCCTCTTATCTTGGAACCGATTGTATTATTAGAACTGACTTGTCATGACTCATCCTTATCTACTGTGGATGACTCACTCCTTATCTTGGACTTACTAGAAGTCCATTACCTAAGTCTCTTGGCGTATGTACTTATAGCACTTCGCCCCTTTGTACTTCTCCTTAGCTTAGTCTACTCAATTCTACAAGCTCTAAGCCACTCCTCGCTCCTCTCGTCGCTGTCTGTTATCAGCACACTAAGGCTAAGGGACTTCCCTGAGGCCTTCACTTTGAAACCTTGTCCCGGACTTAAGGACAACCCTTGAAGTCCAACTGCAGGTCGTTTGACGTCGCTTCCCTTCAAGGAGTCCCCTTGAAGGCGTGTCTCTGAAGACTTCTGTTGGAACACCTCATATATCCTCCCTCGTCTTTGCTTTACCTTGAGCTCACTTTGAGTCCCCGCTGGTATTCCACAGCCCAGCGTAACACACCCTGCTGCAACTACTAGGGTTTCCAAGGGTTGAACTGGAGTTCCTGGGGTAGCGAGGACTAGGGACTAGGGACTAGGGAGTGGAGGGTTCCGACACCATACCAGGTGGGACTAGGGGGACATCCTTGATCTTTTGTTATGCGCGATGCATGCTAGCGGAGATGCGGGCTTAGAGGGGTCTTCTACAGGTCCTAGGATATAACACATCCTTCTAGGAGTCTTGGAAAGAAAATCAAGGTCTTAGCAAGAAAATCATGTAGGAATCGAAGTGGCAAGGATCAAGGTTAAGCAACTAGCATTGTGCGTACTATACATGTAGATCAAGGATAAAGTACATGGGTGTTAAGACTATGGTTTATATACTAAGGAACTGTGGGCATGGACCATGGAAGGTCATAGAATGCAAAGGAAACTAGGGAATAACTAAGGTCTATGTGTCAGCTATAGATAGCAGTGGTACATGTGACAGTGGAGCTGGGGCAGTGAGGAGCATATGGCAAGATAAGAGATAAACTAGGTATAGGTACAGGGAAGGCTGTGGGTATCAAGGGCTAAGGGTGAATGATAAGGGTATACTTGGGAGATAAGCGAGAGATAGAGTAGACGCGGGGTAGGCTGGGCTGTGGACTAGAGATGATAAGGGAGAAACAGAGCAGGCGCGGGGTAGACCGGGCCATGAACAAAGGAGAGCTAGAGGAAAAAGATAGGGGTGAAGCCTATCCTGAGGAAAAACCGTAACACCAACTATCCCATGACCTTTCCGCCCAACTTAACCTTCTGAGAGTTCCTACCCCTTTGTCCCCCACTCCCATTACCATGCAACCCATCTTTCCTCTCCCTTCCAGACCTAGCCCTCACCCGGTGCTCACTGGGTACCCTCTATCTTGACCACATCCCCCATTCCCTCAGCCGCCTCCGACCAGAAAGACCATGTCCACTGGAAAGAAACTCCATCTTGGAGCCCCCACACCCTTCGATGGGTCCCCTGATACAGCCATGCAGTGGCTCAATACTGTATGGTTCTACCTCCTCGTTAATGAGGATGTCTATGACACTGACACTAAACGAATCACGTTCGCCCTCTCCCACATGACCAAAGGGTCTGCCACCACCTGGGCCGCCACCTTCCACCAGAAATGCATGACCACTGGCGTCATCACCCTGGGAACATTCCCAGCCTTCGTCACTGACTTCCGAGCTGCCTTTGAACACCAAGATTCGATCAGCAACACCATCGCCTGGCTCACCACCACGTGAATGACCAAAAGGAAGGGAACTTACGAACCTTCCCTTACCAAATACATCGCCGACTTCCGTAGCAATGTGGTCATCTCCAAGATAATGGACAATAACATCCTTATTGCCTACCTCTCTGCAGGACTGCTGCAACCCCTCATGATGAAAATTTACTCCATGGAAACCCCACCAACCACCATAGAGGATTGGTACAAGAAAGCAACCCACTTCCAAACTATGTGGGAATGCATCCAAGAAATCGCCAAAAGAACCTACCAGCCCACCTCCCAGAACTCCCCCAGCTTCTCAAACACTCCCCAAAAGGATCCCAATGCCATGGACATAGACATTGTCCACACCGTCAGGAAATTGACCCCTGAGGAACACAAATGCTGCATCAAAAAGAAACTTTGCTTCCGATGCCGCCAACCCAGACATTCATCCCCCCAATGCCCAGCCTTTCCTTCACAATGCCCCACAGGTACCCTAAACCGACCTACCAAAAAGGTCGCTGAAGTAACCGAAGAAGAGATCCCTCATCTCCAAGAGATCAAGGACGATGACGATGAAAACGACGATGAAGAGTGTGTAAAAGCAGTCTTCCTCCAGGATTTTTAACTGGGAAGCCTACCTCGATGTTAGCCCCTTCCTTCGTAAACTCTGTACTAGTAACCATGACTTCGAAATCTATGCAAATCCCCATTCAAGTCGTTCATCCCACGTACTCTAAGAAAACCATTGACACCTCCACCCTAGTGGATAGTGGAGCAAACATCTCCTGCATCGATTGTGCATTTGTGGCCAAACATAAGTTACCCACCATGAAGCTCTCTACCCTGATCCTGGCCCGAAACACCGATGGATCTCTCAACCAGAAAGGCAAGATCACCCACACCACTTCCCTCTTCATAGTTGTCGGAGGACTCACCCACCAGGTCCTCCTCCACGTGATGCACCTTGGATAAGATAACATCATTCTTGGACTCCCCTGACTCCATGCCAACAACCCAAGAATCGACTGGACCAGGAGGACCCTATCCCTTGATGAGACCACTGATCAATCTAAGCTCTGCAACGAAAAGGTCCGCCAAGACCAAAACCGACACAACAAGGTCTACACCTTCCCCGTCCATGAACCCGATGCCATCCCTGTGTGAGTGATATCCCAAGACCACCTCTGCAACTACAATGACTGGACCACCGAGGACGTCTTCAACTTGGTCGCAATTCACAACCATGCGATGTTCCGAATCATGCGCTGTGGTTCCAGATTCCTCTGGACTTCCCAAATCGCCAAAATCACTCAAGCCATGGAACTAGCAAAAGCTGAGGCACTCAATGCCCCTAAGGTCTCTCTCCTGGAAGAGTATCGACAATTTGCTTCCATATTCTCCAAAGACGCTGCCAGCCACCTCCCCCCAACTCGACCCTATGACCACAAGATCAAACTCAAAGCAGACTTCAAACCCACCATCGGTAAGATCTACTGTTAAGACCGGGTCAACTCCGGAGCTAACTCCGAAACTTCGGAGTTACGCTGAGGGCCGGGGCTTGGCTTCACCGTATGTGGTGCGCCCTTGCTTAGAATCGATGCCCCGATTTCGGAGGTTCGGAGGGGTCGCGCTCGAAGTTGTAAATAACGACGAGGACAACGACAAGGAGGGGAGAGAAAGTCTTCAAGACTTCTCAGGGATTCAGAGGGGTTTGTCA
>JBBPLO010000995.1:0-13006 GCA_038089835.1 Retiboletus flavoniger | reverse complement strand
TTCCAATGGTGTTCCTGATTTAGAATAGGCATATCTCCACAGCCCCTGAGCCAAATCACATGACCCAGGGACCGATTTGTAGCCAAGGGTTTGTACTTTGTTTGGTCTCACAAAAGCGAGGTGTGATTCCCACGGGTGATTGCGGGGCGCTTCGCGCCCCAGTTTGGGGTTAGTTATTGGAACAGTTTTTGGAGTCACTGTAGCTAAGTAAAAGAGAAGAAGGAAAAGAAAAGAAAAGAGGCAATCCACCATGGATCATAACAGTCCCCTTGAAGGCGTGTCTCCGAAGACTTCTGTCAGAACACCCAGAGTATCCTCCCTCGTCTTCGCCTTACCTCAAGCTTACTTTGAGTCCCTGCTGGTATTCCATAGCCCAGCGTAACAGCAGTAAGTAGACCAGCATGTGAATAAAAGCACCAGGAAGAGGAGTAATAACCAAAAACATTGGCGTGCAATAATATTCCAGCATCAAATGATGTGACTGGATCATCAGCAGAGATATTGTAATGGAAGGTGACGCAATTGGGTTAGTATTGGCTGCATCAGCAACTTTGTCAGAGTGGAATGGCAAGATGGATAAAAAGAAATTGGTAGATAAGTCATTGGGCTCTGTCTGAGCTGGTTGTGGTTGTCCTGCTGTGGGTGATAGGGGTAAGGACATTGTTAGTAGTACTGGTGGTACTTCCGGTGGTGTGATCTCCTCGGCAACAAGGATGTCTTCCAAGTCCGGACTATCTGTGTCCAGACTATCAGACTCTGAGTGAGGGATTGCTAAGTTGGATTGGATGGTTTCAGTTGGTGGCAGCAGTGATGGTAGTGACAGCAGTGACCAGATGAGGAGTAAAGGATAGGTGGTGCTCATTTCACATCTGGGGTAAAGCTTCATGACAGCAAGGGTGAAAGCATACCAGTTGGCGGGGGTAGTGGTAGCTTCGTCTAACATCTGCCAGAGCTCAGCTTTGTCAAGGTTGGCATAGCAGATAGTGTCTTGAATCTTCTTCATGTCAGTGAGTGCTGCCAGATTTCCAAGCCAGTCTACTTCAGCAAGGAAAGGTGGTAGGGTGATGGTAGATTGGCCAGTGAACTTCAGAGTGTCTGGGTGAAACCCAAGCAGCATCTGGAAGGAGATCGACAGCATGTTGGACATAGGCCAGATCGTATGGCGGATGGGTTGTGGACTGGTAGTGGATGACGTGGGTATGGAAGAGATGGTCAGGTGTAGTGATTGAGTTTTGGCTGATAGGTAAGGGCCAGGGGCAGATAGACATTTCATTGGTGGTTGTTGAAACTCTAATACTGGTCCTGACAGTGGTAGTTGCATCTGGAGCACAATTAGCCTAATCGGGAATTAGAGTTTCGGACTTGTCAGATCAGCTGTCAGTTGACTGTGTCATGGATGGACAGATTGGGATTGGTATTTGTTGGCAGCTAGAGATGGTGTAAAGATCCTGCTAAGGCTGGAGGGACTTGAGAAGTGTAGTCTACAAGTCCTGGCCAAAGGAAGGGTGAGGGGAGCAAATAGGTTCACCCCAAAAGGGATTCTGAGGAAGAGAAAGGTCAGAAATGAAGTCCGGAGGACTCTACCTAGAAGTCCAGTGAAGACCAGGTGGAGAATATATAGGTGGCGGTATGACCAGTAGATCAGTCAATGAGAATGATGTTGGTGAGAACAGAAAAGAGATGTAGACATTGAGCATTGGACATTGGGCATCAGTGGAGATGATAATGAAAGTGTTTAGTGTGATTCGGATGTTGTGAGCAAAAGGTAGCTGTGTTGCAATATGCAATACAAAGATTTTATGGACCGGGCATACCCGTGTCTGTAACTACAGCTTAAGTGGTACTTAAGTGAAGTCAGAGATTAGCATTTGAATGATGGGAGAAAGTTTGATGAAACAAAGATGACCCTTTTGGGCCGCTGTGAAACTCTAAGGTATGGGACCGATAAAACCAAATGGCCTGGCAATAGTCAGTCATAAGTAAAAGTAAAAACAAAAGTTACCATAGTCGATGAAGGGCAGAAGTAAAGTAGGGTAAGTAGGTAAGAATGAGTCATATGGAAGAAGTAGTAAGGTGAAATGAATGCAAAGTAAAAGAAGACAGACCAGAGTAGTCCAGGTGAGACCGATGATACCAGAGTACCAGTCTTACCACCAGACTTGGGTGGAGTGATGGATGGAAAGTCAGTAAGTGTAGGAAGGAGTATGTGTGTGCTGTAATGATGGATAATTGGGTGATACGACCATAGAGATGCATCACTCTCTACAATGGTTTGGTCTTCAGCTAGATCTGCCCAAATACGATTAAGGTCTGTTAAGATTGGTGGTCAGGGTTAGCGACAAGACCAGGTGGAGTGATGGAAAAATTTGTCAGTTATGGCGTAACTGAGCTCAGGTAGTGTTACTGTTTTTCTCCTCTTTCATCATATTCTCCTAGTCATCTCTACTTCCCTCTGGCATAACTGAAGACATCAACCATCTCGTCGTCTCTCCAACACTTATCTTATCATCTGTAATTCCTCTGCAATTACTATTGCTCATCTCTCTATAGCTAACCATAGCTACACTATGTCTATATCTTCAGACTAACTCCTCCACATTGACTCTCTTATGTCAACTAGTCCCCCTATCTCCCACAGTTTTCTTTCTCACTTAGTTATCATCCTTCCTTCATGTTCTGTCATCTTCCATGGTCTGTATGCTGGTCTCATTCCTATAAGAGTCTCATAATTTCACTCAATGTACTTCATACTTGATCTGCACAATACAAGTGTATATCTGGTGTCATCCTTAGTACCCTCAAGTCTCTAGTCCTAGTCTCCAATCCTTAGTCTCTGACATCACTAGTATTCTTGTTGAGAAGCCAGTCTCTTTGTGAGTATTGCCTCAATAAGAGTAATATCCCTCAAGACTTTCTTTGATATGCTTTGCATAACAGGTAGCTCAGGTAAAAGATTTCGGTGATGGGAGACATCATTGGTTGTTGGGTGACAGTGGCAGTTGTAATGTGTGGAAACAAATATGACTATTGGGGTATCAGATCCCGAATAGTGTCAGTAAAATTTTTGAAGTAAAAGTTGGGCAGTAAATAAGGATTCCTCTGAATACTTCTGTGGGCCCCTCATGGTGGGCTCCAGTTGTAAAACAGTAAAGTTGACTCGGAGGACTAGCAGAGAGTAGTCCTGAGCCTGCAGGTGGGTTGAAGGAGATGAATATCATCCCAAAGGGGTCCAACTATGAAGAGAAGTGCAGAGAAACCTGCCCGAGTGGGTACTGCCCAAGGAAGAACAGTCTGGAGGTAGTCTGGAAGAAGACTGGAAGTCCGGAGTAGAGAAAGTGATGAGTGGGAAGCATGGGGACATGACAAACAATGATGGTGACAGGCCAGAGACGATACAGACAGATACAGCGGCATGGTGAGAATCCAATGTGAAGGAAACTGTTACAACTCACATATGCCCCTAACCTTTTTCTTCCGTCCATGTATCCTTGTCAAGCCTGCAGGAGAGTATCCCTCTCTTCTTAGCCACTGCAGTGGTACACCCAATCCCTAGTCCTATCCCTCAGCTACCTCTGATCATGTCCTCATTACTGCTAGCCTTTCCACTATCTGGTCACCCTTAGCTAACCCTTAGCTAACCCCAGCCCTGGCTATCTCCGGTGCCTCATCTCCTATCTAGGATCTCTCATCCCCTCCACGTCCTCATGACCTCCACAGTCCCCATGACTTCCATGTGACCATGTGTCCCTCCATGTGATGCTTACGCCTAACCCACATCTTGCTATTGACTGGTATCCACTGCACCCCTGGTCCTTCTATTGTCCTATATCCCAGTAACCCCTGCAGACTCCCTTATCATCCTAGTCTACGTGCCCCTCCCATGCATATCCTTATCCTTTGTCTTGGCACTACCTCATGCCCCTATCTTGGCCTATGTGTCTTCTCGTGTCCCCTTGGCCTGTCGGCCATCTTATGCACCTTATGGTACACCTGCTTATTGATGTATCCCCTTGTAACTATACATAAATCCCTCTCACAACCTCATGGACTCTTTATCATAGTAGCCATGACTCTTACCATACTTCGGTGGTCCATGCCTCATCTGCGTTGGTATATAAGCATAGTATGACTATCTTGTATTCCTAACTTGACCATTAACTTCGATACTATAACCACCTCCCATCTGGTCGCTCCTTTGTCCCTGCCCCTTGGGGCCACCTTGAGATCTGACCTCTCTGCCACTTCACCTTCAAAAGCCATGAATGCCTTCATGGTAGTAGAACTCACTGGGACAGTTCCATCACATTCCCCCAGCATGCTCTGCCCAGACTGCCTTGTTCCTCCTTGCCCTGGTGGTTAAGTCATAACAGAAACTGGATTGTAAAATCCTAAGTACAGGGTACTTATAGTCCAGACAAGTCTGGATGAACTAATACGAAATGTATCTACTTGTGGAGTGATATAAATGGTGTCTGTAATCATATGAAAAGGTCTTCAGAAGACCGGTAAAGAAGGGGTGACGAATAGACAAGAAACTGGTCTTGTATATGACCAGGCAGACTTACTCAGACTACTGGACTTCGATGGATGGGACTGGAGGTGGATAGGAATGGCTCTGGACTGAATGGTGGGTGGAATGAATAATGGAGATGATGATGTGGTGATGGTGAAACCCATTGAAATAGTGGTTTATGACTGTAGAGACTTACAGATCTCTACAGTGCGATAGATGTGTTGATGTCCATGGCATTGGGGTCTCTGGGGATATGGTGATTGATAGAGAAGGAGAAGAGGGTGGTTCCAGTACATAGTGCTTGGATTCTCATCTTTTGGGTGTGGAAGGCTTTGACTTTGGTTACCCAGTCAGCAATGGTGGTGGGGATGGTTCCCATGGACAGGATCATGGTGGTCAGTTGTTGGTCAAGACCTAAGGCGAAGTGGTCGATGAGGGTGGTCTCATCTGTGATGTCAGATTTTCCAGCGAGATTCTGGAAGTCAGTGATATATTGTTGAAATCCATCGTTGGAATGGGTGATTTTCTGGCATAGTTTGACTAGCTCAAGGCAAGTGGTGACTTTTACATCATAGGGAAAAAAGGTGGTTTCAAAGTCCTTGATGAAGTCTTCGAAGGTTTTCCCAGTGACAATGGTGAGGTCTGCCATTTTGTCATACCATGCTTCAGCAAAAGACACTCCTTGACCAGTGGGCATTTTGTTGAGAGTGGTCATGATCTTTTTGGGGTCTTCAGGGTAGAAGTTCTGGTTGATTTGGAAGTAGGCGTTCATGACCTTTGTCCATTGTGATGTGTTGTTAGGGGATCTGGAGAAATCTGTGGAAAGGGCGGCTTTGAGTTCAAAGGGCATAATAGGTGAGGGAGAACAGGAGAGGTCTATTGGGCTAGGTTGATGAAGGGGTGGACTGGGCTGACAAGGGGGTGGACTGGACTGACGAGAGGGTGGACTGGGCTGACAAGGGGGTGGACTGGGCTGATGAGGGGGTGGACTGGACTGACAAGGGGGTGGACTGGGCTGACAGGGCTGGGGGTGGGTACTTGGTCTTTGGGTTTTAGGCAGCAGTGCGAAGGATGGGTCGAGAAGTGGAGTTCTGCTGGACCCAGCGATTTGTCTTGAGGGTAGATGATATTGGGAGAGGTCTGGGAGTTCAGAGTCACTATCTCCAGGGGCTTTGAACAATGTGGTGAGAGGGTGGTGGGTCCTTCACCTAGAGAGGTGGGACCAAGGAGATTCTTGATCTTTTGTTATGCATAGTGTACAAGGGATAACTAGGGCTCGAAGAGGATAGACTGTCAGGCGATACTTACGAAGAGACCAACGTCTGACAGGGACCAAGGGGAGTCAAGGGATTCTTAGAATCGCTAAGGCTTAGGACAAGTTCTTAGAGTTGCTAAGAACTTCTGGGAGCAGGGGACTTGTGAGGAACTCAAGATGGTATGCTAATATTGCACAGATCAAGAATGGGAATACAGGGTGGACTACAACAGATATTTAAGGAGATGATATAAGATGGTATCATGTGGAGACAAGCTAAGATAAGAGATAAGGACTACATGGTTGAGTCAAGATAGAAGGTGAAGGGTGACTGCATGGGAGGTAAAGATAGAAACGTGGATCATGTGGGTAGGGTAACTAGGAGAGATAAGGAAAGGACAAGAGGAGAAGATAAGTGAAATCTAGATGTAGGGGAAAGGGTATACTAAGGGGAGAAACAGAGCAGGTGTGAGGTAAACCAGGCTGTGAACTAAAGACGATGATGAGAGGTGGAGGGAAGAAATATAGGAGAAAGTCTATGAAGGGGAAAAATGTAACAGAAAGGGTTTTTGAGCTTTTGAATTGACAAGGGTATTTGGATATTATTAGTACTTGGTATAGCCTCCCTTTGCTTTAAGCACTGCCTGAACCCTCCTAGGCATAATCTCAATCAGTTTCTGACACTTCTTAACTGGCATCCTCTCCCACTCCATCTGAACTCTTTCCCACAACTCATGAATCCCATTAGGAGGGTTTTCATACTCTGCAAGCCTTCTTTTAAGCCATCCCCAGAGATGCTCTATAGTGTTTAGGTCAGGAGACTGTGCAGGCCAACCCATAGTATCCAATTCCTGCTCCTCTAGCCACTTCTTGACCTTTTTGTAGGTGTGCTTGGGATTATTGTCTTGCTGAAAAATGGTGTCAGGGGGATGGAAACCATAATACTCCAGTGTTTGCTTGAGCTCATCCTTCAAAATCTGAAGGTAAAGATCCCCATCCATCCTACCATCAATCTTGGAAGCAAATCCAACTCCCTCCCAAGTCATACAGCCCCACATTATCAGAGATTCTTCTCCAAACTTGAGGGTTCCATCCACCAGCCTATCACTAAGCCCCTCACCTGACCTTTTCCAAGTCCATTTACATCCATCTGACCCTAGGCAATTGATTTTGGTCTCATCAGACTATATTATCTTCTTCCAATCCTTTACAGTTCAATCCTTGTGGGCATAAGCAAAATTCAAATGAGTCTTGTAATGCCTAGCAAAGATAATAGGGTGTTTGGACTTGACCACAGCCTTCATACCAGATTTCTTCAAGTGAAGATGAACTGTACTGGCAGATAGAGGCTCATTGATGATGTTGGATAGAGCTTTGGTCACTTGGACAGCATTTTCAGCTCTGCCAGAGGTGATAAGATGCTGGGCATGGCAAATATTTGTTATGATTTTTCTTTCTTTTTATTGTGTTCTTCTCCTAGTCCAATTCACCTCTATCATTTCTTACAGAGAAACATGAACTCTGTGTGTTCAGACAGCCTACTTATTCATAGGTGGACTCTCTTCACTATTTCTATGCCAATTATCTCTTAACTTGGATTATGCTGTCTCCTTCTCCATGAATTCCACTCCTAACTAGGTTCTCCCATATCTAGTCATTCCTCACCCTTCCATGATGTTCTCTTCTTTTCTCTGGTCTGTGCCACATTGTTTACCCTATAAATAGTTGTTGTCCATACTTGTAGTCCTTATTCTTGATCTGCACAATACTAGTATAATATCTTGAGTCATCCCTAGTCCCTGTCTAAGTCTTAGTGATTCTAAGACTTTCTCGACTCAAGCAACATCAACTACCTTCAAGTTATCTATCAGACATTGGTCTCTTCATGAGTATCACCTGATAGTTGACTTCCCTTGAGCTTTTCGTCCTTAGTTGTACACTATGCATAACAAAAGATCAAGAATCTCCTTGATCCCACCTATCTAGGTGAAGGACCCACCCCTCTCCACTATGTCTTACAGACTACCCAAAGACAGTGATGTCAACATCCCTGACATACCCCAGTAACCCCCACTCATTAAATCACAGAAAGCAGATTGCTGTTGAATTCTCCACTTATAACTCCAAGCCCCAGACCCAGATACTCCCTACCCGGGTCCACCCTGCGAGTTCACCCATCATCATCAGCCAATCCCTTGAACCAACCAAACCCCACCCCTCATCAACCTAGTCTCCCCCCCCCTCTCCCCTAGCCCATGAACTCCATTATCCTGCCCCAACTCATCCACCATGCCCTCTGAACTCAAGGCCAGCCTCTCCACAGATTTCTCCAGCAACTCATCTGATGCCTCCTGATGGATCAGAGCCATGTGAGCTTATTTTACCATGAACCAAACCCTGTACCCCCTTGACTCCAAAAAGATCATGATGGTCTTAAACAAAATGCCCACCAGAAGAGGAGCCTCCTTTGCTGAAGCATGGTATGACAAGATGGCCAACCCCTCTGTAACCCCAAAGACCTTTGATGAATTTGTCAAAGAATTTGAAACCACTTTCTTCCCCTACAGTGACAAGCAAAACTGTTACAATGTTTTGTACTTTTGTAGTGTATACAATGTAGTGCTTGAGTGTGTGGGAATCTCGCTTAGGTATAGTGAGCTCGTGGGAGGTGGGGACCCTTAGCTACAAACGGTCCCTTGGTCATGTGATTTGGTCAACAGGGTGGGAAGATATGCCCATAGTAATCCAGAGATACCATTGTAACAGTTTTGCACCTTTTACTATATATGATAGGATCTCAGTCAAATAAGGGGTTATTTGCTGTTGTTTGGTCATACAAATAAACATAAACATATAAATATCATGTCTGACTTTCAAATCATTCCCACACTTCTTTATTCCCAACTACAACCATCATGAGATCTCTTTCTGCTACTCAACAGAATACCATCCTCTCCCAGCTTGATGCTGGTCATTTTATTCACTTTATTGCCTCTGCCACTGGTGTCAGCACTGCTTCTATATCCAGGCTTTATTCCAAAGAATGTTCTGACTTGCAAAAGTCTACTGGAGGTTGCCCAACCAAGCTTTCCTCTGCCAGCATCTGCCATGCCATTATCTTATCTCTACTCAAAAGGCTGAGACTGCTGTTGAAGTGACCAAAACTCTCTCAAATATCATCAACCAGCCTCTCCATCCAAGCACTACTCATCACTACCTGAAGAAAGCTGGGATGAAGGCTGTAGTTAAGTCCAAACATCCTTTACTCTCTGCCAAACATCACAAGGTATGCTTGGACTTTGCCTATGCTCATAAAGATTGGACTCTGGAGGACTGGAAGCAGGTGGTATGGTCAGATGAGACCAAAATCAATCACCTGGGATCAGATGGTCACAAATGGGCTTGGAAAAAGTCAGGAGAAAGGCTCAGTGACAGATTGGTGCAGGATACTGTCAAGTTTGGTGGAGGTTCTGTCATGATGTGGGGCTGTATGGCCTGGAAAGGGGTTGGCTATGCTGCTAAGATTGATGGAAGGATGGATGGAGACCTTTACCTTCAAATTTTGAAGGATGAGCTCCTAGATTCCCTTGTGTATCATGGTCTCAATTCTCCTGACATCTTCTTCCAGCAAGACAATGATTCCAAATACACCTGCAAGAAGGTCAAGGAGTGGCTAGATGAGCAGGAATTTAGGACCATGGTATGACCAGCACAGTCTCCTGACCTCAACCCCATAGAACATCTCTGATATTACCTGAAATGGAGGCTTACAGAGTATGAGTGCCCTTCTAAGGGAATAGAGTTGTGGAGGAGAATTGTGGAGGAGTGGAACAAGATACCAGCTAAGGCATGTCAGGATTTGATTGAAAGCATACCTAGGAGGATTGAGGCAGTGATTAAAGCCAAAGGAGGTTATACCAAGTACTAATATTTCTCAAATACCTTAATTACTACCAAAGAAGCAAAACTGTTACAATGGTATCTCTGGATTACTATGGGCATATCTTCCCACTCTATTGACTGAATCACATTACCAAGGCACCATTTTGTAGCTAAGGGTCCACGCTTCCCACGATCTCACTATACCTAAGCGAGATTCCCACACACTCAAGCACTATATTGTATACACTACAAAGGTACAAAACATTGTAACAGTTTTGCTTGTCACTGTATGACATCAAAGCCACTGCTCACCTAGAACTTGCAAAACTTCACCAAAAGATCACTCATTCCAGCAATGGTTTCCAACAGTATATCACCAATTTCCAGAACCTCACTGGAAAATCTGACATCTCTGATGAGACCACCCTCATTGACCACTTCATGTTACAATCATAGATGTGCTACTCTTTTTCTCTTCTTTTTCCTTTTCTTAGCTAAGTCTCCTTTGTCCTCTGTCCCCTCAGACTCTAGGTATGCTGTTACTGCCTCATGTACTGCCTCTCTGGTTCCTTCCATCCTTTACCAATGATTGGCATTCTTCGGAACCATTGTATTATTAGATATGACTCGTCATGACTTAGCCCTTATCTCACTGACTCACTCCTTATCTTCAACACTGACATATCCCCTTACATAAGCCTCTTGGCAGTACTATTTAAACTGGTCATTTACCACATATATTCCTTAAGCTTAGTCTTCTCAAATCTTATGAGTTGCTTCACCTTCTCCTTGCCCCTCTTGTCATTGTCTGTAATCGACACACTAAGGCTAAGGGGTTTTTCCTTGAGTCTTCACTTGAACCTTCATCCCAAGTCAAGGAATCCCCTTTGACTCTCCCTTTGACTCCACAGGTATTCCCCAACAAGTAACCTTTGTCTCCAGGCATAGAAAAGCCTTTGCCTCATTATACCCTGAAGTCCTGTGTCAGCATACATTCCTAAGTCCACCTTGTTTGTTCTTCGTCAAGGCAGCTACTCACTCAAGAACCTGTTGGTCCTAGCCTGACATAACAAAAGACTAAGCTTCTCCCTATAGGCAACTACTAGGTCGATCCTTCCTCATCCCACTCCCACCATCAGTCCACATGGGGTGATTCCCTGGATGCTCATGCACCCCACTCCTGCTTTCAGCCTGCATGGGGTGATTTCCTGAGCAACACACCACCATTAATTCCTGAACCCCTACCAACTGGTTCCTCCCTTGCAGTGACACCACTGAACAACCTTCATCCCCTGAGCCCTCATCCCCCTTGTCCATCGATCACTCAGATCTTGACATCAACCCAACCACCTGGGAAGAACAAGAGAAAACCCTCCAACTCTCTCATGACCTTTCCACCCAACTTCACCTTCTGAGAGTTCCTACCCCTCCATCCCCCACTCCTACTATCTCGCAACCCATCTTTCCTCTTCCTTCCAGATCTAGCCCTCACCTGGTGCTCACTGAGTTCCCTCTATCTTGAACATGTCCCTTGTTCCCTTGGCCGCCTCCGACCCAAAGCATTATGTCCTCCAGAAAGGAACTTCATCTTGGAGCCCCTACACCCTTTGATGGGTCCTATGATACATTGACACAGTGGCTCCACACTGTACAGTTCTACCTCCTCATCAATGAGGACATCTATGACACTGATGCCAAGCACATCGCCTTTGCCCTCTCCCACATGACCAAAGGCTTGGCTGCCACATGGGCTGCCACCTTTTGCCAGAAGTGCATGACCCCTGGCACTATCACACTAGGAAAGCTCTCAGACTTCATCAAGGAGTTCAAGACTGCCTTCAAGCACCAAGACTCGATTGGCAACACCATTGCCTGGTTAACCACCATGTGAATAACCAAGAAAAAGGATATGTATGACCCAAGCCTCACTAAGTACATTGCAGACTTCCACAACAACATGGTCATCTCCAAGATTGTGGATGACAATGTCCTCATTTCCTACTTCTCAGCAGGCCTACCCCAGCTGCTGCTGATGAAGATCTACTCCATGGAAACCCTGCCAATTATGGTCAAAGACTGGTACAAAAAGGCTACCCACTTCCAGAGTGGGAGCACTCCCAAGAGATCACCAAGAGGACTTACCATCCTACCTTCCAACCCTTGTCCTCTGCTGTGTACATGCCCCACAAGGACCCCAATGCCATGGACATAGATGTTGTCTGAACCATCAGGAAACTCACTCCTGAAGAAAAGAAATACTGTATCAAGAAGAATCTCTGCTTCTGATGCTGCCAACCAGGACACTCTTCCCTCAAATGTCCCACCTTCTTCCAACAGTGTCCCACAGGTACCCCATGCCCACCTGCCAAAAAGGTGGCTGAAGTTGCTGAAGATCCCTCATCTACAAGAGATTGAGGATGATGACAATGAAAATGAAGATGAGGAATCTGTGAAAGCAGTCTTCCTCCAGTATTGTTAGAAAGGAAGCCTACCTTGATGTTAGCCCCTTCCACTGTAGCATCTGTACTCATAAAAGTGGTGACTAAATCAATGCATATTTTTGTCCAAGTCATCTGCCCCTCATACACAATGAAAACTGTCGACACCTGCGCCCTAGTGGACAGTGGGGCCAATATCCCCTGCATCAACTGAGAGTTTGCTGATAAACACAAACTCCTCCTCACCAAACTCTCTACCCTGGTCCTTGCCTGGAATACCAACAAATCCCTTAACAAGAAAGAGAAAATCATCCATATGTGCTCCCTCTTTCTAGCCATCAAAGGGCTTGCCCAAAAGGTCCTCCTTCACATCATGCACCTTGGCCAAGATAACATCATCCTCAGACTCTCCTGGCTTCGCACAGCAAACCCCAACATTGATTGGGTAAACCATACCATCACCCTGGACAAATCCATTGACCAGTCAAAACTCCTCCATTAGGAGCACAAGAAGGACCTTGATCGCCACAAAAAGGTCTACACCTTCCCTGTCCATGAACCTGACTCCATCCTGGTGTGGATGATATCCCACAATCATCTTTGGAACTACAGTGACCTCAAAAACCCTTTCCATGTTCACCCTAATTGTAGTGTGTTGAGCATACTGCCAATAACTGTGGGAATTTCGCTTAGCTTTGTTGGAGTTATAAATAGTACTCACTCTTGGCTACGAATATGCTCCCTGGTTCATGCGATTCTGTTCATGTGCCATTGAGATACAATCATTTTACAACAGCCATGTCATGGAAAGAGTTTTTGAGCTTTTGAAATGATGACTAGGATCTCAGTCAAATCATTGATTATTTGTTATTGTTTGATAATACAAACAAGGATATACATGTAAATAGTATATCTGAG
>JBBPLO010000994.1:0-13020 GCA_038089835.1 Retiboletus flavoniger | reverse complement strand
CCTTTACCTCAGACCACCTTCTCCTAGCTAAGTTCTCTCACACTTAGTCGTACCCTAGTTCCATCTGGTCCGCGCGTGGGAAGTCTCACCTCTCTCTAGTATATAGTCCTCGCCTTCCTGTACTTCCGTCCCCATTCTTGATCTGCGCAATATTAGCGTATACCCTTGAGTCATCCTACTGCTCCACAGTCTCGAGTGATCTTAGTGACTCTAAGGTCAACCTCTTAGTCCCAAACCTCTGCTAGACGTCAGTCTCTTCGTGAGTATTGCCTGCAGACAGTCTCCACTGCCCTCGAGCCTCCTTTTGCATGCTACGTGTAACAAAAGATCAAGAATTTTCTTGGTCCCACCTCCTTAGGTGAAGGACCTACCCCAACCCTCACCACGTCATTCAAAGCCCCAGGAGACAGCAACTCTGAATTCCCTGATCTCTCTCAGTACCGCATATCCTCAAGGCGAATCGCCGGATCCAGCCGGACCCCACTCCTCGACCCATCTTTTGCACCTTCTCCCAAAGGCCAAAGACCAAGCAACCCCCCTCGTCAACCCAGTCCTCCCCCACGTCAACCCAGTCCTCCCCCATGTCAACCCAGTCCTCCCCCACGTCAACCCAGTCCGCCCTCGCGTCAACCCAGCCCAATCTCCCTCTCCTGTTCGCCGTCCCCAGTCATGCCCTCTGAACTTAAAGCCGCTCTCCCTGCCGACTTCACCAGGTCTTCCTCCGATGCCTCTCGATGGATGAAGGCCATGAGAGCTTATTTCCTGATCAATGACAACCTCTACCCTGGAGACCCAGAAAAGATCATGACCACGCTCAACAGGATGCCCACAGGTCGAGGAGCATCCTTCGCTGAAGCATGGTATGACAAGATGGCCGACCCCAACATCACTGCCAGGAAAACCTTCCTCGATTTCACCAAAGACTTCGAAACCACCTTCTTCCCCTATGATGTGAAGGCCTCAGCTCATCTAGAGCTGACCAAATTACGCCAGAAAATCTCTCGTTCCCATGACGGCTTCCAACAATACATCACTGACTTCCAGAACCTTGCTGGGAAGTCCGACATCACAGACGAAGCCACCCTCATTGACCACTTTGCCCTGGGACTTGACCAACAAATCACCACCATGATCCTGTCCATGGGGACCGTCCCCACTACTATCGCAGACTGGGTGACGAAGGCTAAAACCTTCCACGCCCAGAAGATGAGGATCCAAGCTCTCCGCACTGGAACTACCTCCTCCTCTTTTTCTTTTAACCACCCTCGCCCCTCTAACAGAGACCCCAATGCTATGGAAGTAGATTCAACCGTCACCCTAGCCAAACTCACCCCAACTGAACGTGTGAAGTGTATCAAAGAAGGATGGTGCTTCCGTTGTCGAACTGTCGGGCATGACGCCTGCAGTTGTAAGAAAACCACTGGTCGTCCCCAGAACGTACGAGCCACCACCCTCGTCCCACCCCTCCCACCGTCCACACCCCCCACCCCCACCGTACCATCCCCCCTCCAACAGTATGTCAACTCCCTTCGCACCTCTGGCAAAAATGAGACAGAAATTCTTTCTGTCCTAAGGATGTGCTACAAAGAAGACAAAGAGGAAGTAAACACTATCCAGTTCGCAAATGTACAAAAGGCGAAGGATTTTTAAAAAAGGAAGCAGCCTCGACGTCTCCTTCCCTAGATTCTCCCCATGTACTCGTAGCATCTCAAAGGAATAGAACTCTTCAATTAGATGTCAAAGTACTAAGCGTCGAAACCTCCGCCCTCATCGATTCTGGAGCAACCAGAAATTTCATTGACCCTCGCCTCCTACCTCGAGGAAACTTCCGTCTTAAGAAACTCCCTCACCCAATCCTGGCCTATAACGTTGATGGAACGCTGAACTCCTCCGGGAGTATCTGCTGGACCACAACTGCTTCCATCTCCCATGGCTCCTTCTCCTCGACCGAACCCCTTTTTGTCCTTCGACAGAAAACCCCTCAAATCATCTTGGGTATGCCCTGGCTAACAAAATGGAACCCCAACATAGATTGGAAGGATCGCATTCTCTCTATTCCTATGCCTCCCCAGAGGGTCAAGAGGACTCTCCGTGAGCGCCCTTCCCTGAAGGAGACCGAGGAAGAAGAGATCTATAAACTAACCATCTCCATGGAGATCGCCCAGAAAGCAACGCCCTCCCTAACCACTGTCCCCGAGTTCTGCAAAGACTTTGCTGATGTCTTCGACAAATCCTCTCACAACGTCCTCCTGGCCCACCGGTCCTTCGATCATACTATTGATCTCAAAGACTCCTTCGTTCCGAAAATTGCTAAAGTCTACCCATTGAATCCCAAAGAAAGGGAATCTCTTAGAGAATTCATCGAAGAACATCTCAAAACCGGTTGTATCATCCCATCGAAGTCCCCACAAGCCTCCCCTTTCTTTTTCATCCCAAAGAAAGATGGGACCCTTCACCCATGTCAAGACTATCGTTACTTGAACTCTCACACCATCCGGAACGCCTACCCCCTACCCCTCATACCCGATCTCCTAGAAGACATAAAAGACGCCGACCATTTCATTAAAATGGACATCCGATGGGGATACAACAACATCCAAATCCGTGAATCTGACCAATGGAAAGCGGCCTTTATCACCCCCCTAGGACTCTTTGAACCTACAGTAATGTTCTTTGGATTTTCCAACGCCCCCTCCATGTTCCAATCATTCATGAACCACATCTTCGCTGATATGATCGCTGAGTGCTGGCTGAAAATCTACATGGACGACCTTGGGGTTTGCACCAAAGGCCCTCTCTCCCTCCACCACGAACGCACTCGATGAGTCCTCCTCCGACTACGCGAACACAACCTCTCCATCAAGCTATCCAAATGTTCCTTCAACTCCCAAACTATGGAATATCTTGGTCTCATCATCAGGAAGGGAGAAGTGCAGATGGACCCCCACAAACTCGCTGCCCTCAAGGACTGGAAACCCCCCACAACCGTTACCGGCATCAGATCGTTCATCGGATTTGCTAATTTCTATAGGAAATTTATCCCCAACTTCTCCAACATTGTAGCCCCCCTGGTCTTCCTCACCAAGAAAAACAAGACTTGGAACTGGACCCCCCTCCAGCAAAAGGCGTTCCAATCCCTCATCTCTGCCCTTTGCTCTGCCCCTGTCCTCGCCCTCCCGGACCCCTCAAAACCATTCTCAGTCATGACCAATGCCTCCCTGTCTGCTGCTGGAGCAGTCCTCATGCAACCTGACCCCAATGGCGATCTTCGCCCCTTAGCCTACTTTTCCAAAACCCTGGCCCCTGCCGAATGCAACTATGACATCTATGACCACGAACTCCTTGCGGTCATCCTAGCTCTCGCAGAATGGCGCCATCATCTACAAGGCGCCAATCACCCCACCACAATTATCACCGACCACAAAAATCTCTCCTACCTTCACGACCCACATAAACTCTCCCAATGACAAGCCCAATGGGCCCTCTTCCTTCAGGACTTTGACATTGTCTGGAAGGTAACTCCTGGAACCAAGATGGGACCCGCAGATGCCCTCTCCCGACGAGACCACATAGACACCTCCCTCGACAATATCAACTCCCCCATCATACCGGAACCCCTCATGATCAACGCACTCGATCTCACACTCACCGACCTCATCAAATCTTCCACACCATCTGACCCACTAGTCATCCGTGCCCTAGAGGCAATTTCCTCGACTTCTCCCCTATTCCCCCGCTCGCTCGCCTCTGACTGGACCTTCGAAAATGGCCACCTATTCTTCCGCCAACGAATGTATGTCCCACCATCGGCCAGAACCCCCTTGCTACATACCATCCACTCCTCCCCACTCACTGGCCACATGGGCATCTTCTGCACCAAATCCATTTTAGAACGAGACTTCTGGTGGCCGGGTCTCGCCACCTTCATTAAACACTTCATCATGGGATGCCCCACCTGCCAGCAAAGCAAAGCAAACACACACCCCTCACACCCCCCCCTCCTACCCATCGCTTCCACCTCTTCCCTACCCTTTCGCCAACTCTCCGTCAACCTCATCACTGATCTCCCACCCTCCAACTCCTTCGATTCTATCATGGTCGTGGTCGACCATGGCCTTATGAAGGGGGTAGTGTTCATCCCCTGTTCAAAGACCATTGACGCCGCAGGAGTAGCCCTCCTCTTTTTCCACAATGTTTTCAAACAGTTTGGTCTCTATGACTCAATCATCTCTGATCGGGGCCCCCAATTCGCCTCAGCCTTTGCTCTTGAACTCGCATGCCTACTCAAGTACAATGTTCGCCTCTCATCTGCATACCACCCTCAGACTGACAGCCAAACCAAATGAACAAATCAAGAGCTCGAAGTCTACCTACGCATCTTCTGTGCCAACAACCCCCACTCTTGGTCAAACGCCCTATCATCCGCAGAATTCCACCACAACTCTGCCCCCCACTCCTCCACCCAGAAATCCCCGTTCTCCCTACTCTACGGCTACAAACCCAGAACATTCCCCCCACTTGGGAAAACCTTTATCCCCACCTTGGAAGATCGCCTGACAACGTTGGATGAAAATAGAAAAGAAGCACTCGCCGCCCACGAATCCGCCCGAAAAGTAACTTCCTCCCAATCCTTCCGCAGCTTCTCTCCATGGAAAGCCGGAGATCTGGTCTGGCTCGAAGCAACCAATCTCCGCCTTAATCTCCCATCACGGAAATTAGCCTCCAAACACTACGGCCCCTTCGAAATTACCCATGTTCTGTCACCGGTCTCCTACAAACTCCGATTACCCCCTTCTTGGCGCATCCATGACACATTCCACGCAGCCCTGCTGTCCCCCTACCGAACCACACAGGCCTTCGGCACCCCGTTTCTAAAACCACCACCTCACATCATCAACCAGGAAGAGGAATATGAAGTTGAGGTAATCTGCAGTCACAAGGGCCCACAGTCCAGAAGATGGTTCCTGACCTCATGGAAAGGTTACCCACGATCTGAAGACACTTGGGAACCTGAATCAAACCTCCGTCACACTGCCGAAATCCTCCAGGCCTATAAACGCCTCCACTCCCTCTAAGAAATTTAGGTAATGTTCACAAGAAGTCGGTCTCTTCGTGAGTATCGCCTTGTCTAACGCTCTACCTACCTTTCAACCCATCTCTCCCCACCAATCATGTCCCAACCCTTCTCCCGAAATCCCTCTCCTCTCTCGTCCTCTTCGTCGTCTTCCTCACGATCAATCCTCCGATCCCAATGAGCCTTCCCCTCATACCTACCTGAGCGAGAAAGACTCTCCTTATTCTCCACCATACTAGAAACCCCTGCTCTTTCCTTCGCCATTGAAGCCCACCCCAGCTTCCCCGATGACGAAGTAACCCACTCCCTCATCTGCACCTACCACACCATTGCCTCTGCCCAACGCCTTTCCGACACTTTAACTCCACCTGACCCCACTTTACGCTTCACAATGAATGAAGCCTCTTGTCACTGCTTAACAGCTCTTTCTCTCCATGGATTCTCTATCTACGTAGAGGAAATCCCCCACACCCTCATCTTTCCCACCGTCCGTCAAGTACTATCTTTACTCCCCCGCGCCCAAAGGGACCTGTACGTACAACAAGTAGAAAATTTTCTTCTTTCCCAACCATGCCCCCTTCCCCTTCCCCTTCCCCCCCCTCACTCCAGATCTCTTGCTGACCGGCTCTCTGACCTTCCCTACTCCTCCACCCCTGCCTCCCTCCCCGAAGAACTCCCTCTCGTCGAGTATAGCATCCTGGACCCCCCCGCCCCCATTCCTATCCCCATCCTCGAGGTGCCAGTCGAACACCACTCTCCCATCCTCGTCTCCATCGAAAACAAACCTCCCATACCCCCCACCTTTCCGGTTTGCACCGAACCACATGAGATCCGTCTTCCCAATGGGAACTCCGTCCTCCCCTCCCCGGTTCGGGTTATCCCTAGGCCAGACATACTCAACCCCGCCCCAGCCACTTCTTCCTCCATCTGCCTTGAATGTGGCCTATGAGGTCACCATCTTCAGGACTGTCCCCGTCACCGCTGTGGACACTGCCACCTCTACGCCCCCGGCCATCTCATGATTCAATGTTCACTTTTCCAATGTGGCTACTGTGACAATTGGGGCCATATGGAGCGCTTTTGCCCCCATAGGAATTGTGGAGTTTGCTACGAACCTGGGCACATCGTCGCTAACTGTCTGTTCGAGGTGCTATCTCCCTCCCAACAGGGAGCTATCTTTGGGGTCGGATCCCCTACCAGCAGAGCTATTCCATAGAAATGGCTGGTTGCTTGAGCCTGGAGCTCGATTGTACAAAGGGGGTAATGTTACGGTTTTCTTTCCCTATCATCGTTTTCTCCTAGTCATACATTTCTCCTCTCTAGTCTCTTACCGGGGACGTCATGTCCTCCGGGCCCAGGAGGTATACCTCTTTATTGGAGGACCCTCTATGCTATCCCTAGCCTGTTTTCCGTAGGACTCCATTGTTTGCCTTTACCTCAGACCACCTTCTCCTAGCTAAGTTCTCTCACACTTAGTCATACCCTAGTTCCATCTGGTCTGCGCGTGGGAAGTCTCACCTCTCTCTAGTATATAGTCCTCGCCTTCCTGTACTTCCGTCCCCATTCTTGATCTGCGCAATATTAGCATATACCCTTGAGTTATCCTACTGCTCCGCAGTCTCGAGTGATCTTAGTGACTCTAAGGTTAACCTCTTAGTCCCAAACCTCTGCTAGACGTCGGTCTCTTCGTGAGTATTGCCTGCAGACAGTCTCCACTGCCCTCGAGCCTCCTTTTGCATGCTACGCATAACAGACATGACATTGTCAGCAAGGGGAGAGGAGATAGGAGGAGAGGAACATAGTGACAAAACAGTAGAGATAGAGACAGAGACGGGGGAGGTGACGTTGTTTTGAGACATGACGGTTTTTGTTCTTTGATGTTTTTGTTCTTTTGGTATGTAGGTGAGAGGAGAAACAGAGGAGGGAAATCTAAGTAGGAAAGGCATGAGGGTTTGTCTTTTTGTATGCAGAGAGGATGGTCCATGCGTGTTTGAGTTCCTTTTCAGGAAGCCAGGAGTCATCGTCGGCAGAGTACCCTTTCCACCTGACCAGATAGTGGCGCTTATCTGAAGCTCCACGATGATGAATGATTCTTTCTACTTCATACTCTGCTTGTCTGCCAATGAGATCTGGAGGGTTCTTTTTGAAATGGGCGCCGTAAATAGTGTTCTGCCGATAGGGCGATAAGAGGGAAGCATGGAATGTGGGGTGTATCTTCCACGTTTTCGGGAGGATTAGGCGATAAGAAACTGTGGAGAGAACATCAGAGATAACGAAGGGTCCTTCCCGTTTCGGGGAGAATTTCGGGTTCACGAGTTCTCTGTGGAGATTATGTGCTTCTAGCCAAACCTTGTCACCCTTTTTGAAAGGCATAAAGGGTTGGAAGTTTCTGCTTGCCATGACTTGTCTGGCAAGTTCATGAGAGGCAAGTGCTTCGTTTCGGGTGGAGGAGAGCTCTTTGAGTCTGGTCTCTACTGCTGGGACAGTGGAGACAGGGTTCAATACGGGTAGAGGGTTAGGTTTGTAACCCATGAGAAGAAAGAACAGGGATTGGTTAGTGATGGAGTGAGGTCGGTGGTTGTGAGTAAACTCTGCTTGGGGAATATGATCTGCCCATGAGGCAGGGGAATCTCCACAGAAGATGCAGAGGTAAGTTTTGATCTCTTGGTTTACCCTTTCAGTTTCTCCATCGGTCTGAGGGTGGAAGGCCGTGGAGAGGGCGAGTTTGTAATTGAGGATGCGGCCGAGTTCTTTTGAGAAGGCTGAGGTGAATTGCAGGCCTCAGTCAGAGATAATCTTATCTGGTAGGCCGAACCTGGAGTGAACTTTGTGAGCAAATAGGGTGGCCATCTGGGCGGTGGTGATGGTTTTCTTTGTGGGGCAGAGAATTACTCCCTTCGTAAGGCCATGGTCGACCATGACCAGAAGACTATCAAACCCCCCGGAGGGAGGTAGGTCAGTAATTAAATCGCAGGAGATCTGCTGGAAAGGGTGGGTGCATGAGAAGCGAATAGGGATGAGCAGTGGGGTGGTGGGATGGGTATTGGTCTTGTTTTGCTGGCAGGAGGTGCAGCCGTTGACATAGTTTTTGATATAAGTGGCCATAGCAGGCCACCAGTATTTAGCGGAGATGAGTTGACAGGTTTTGAGGTAGCTGGGGTGGCCAGCGGAGGGGTGGTCATGATGTTTCTGTAGGATAGCCTGGTGAGTGGCAGGGGGAGCGTAGACATGACTGTTATAAGTGAGAACGCCCTCGATGGACTGCCAGGGGGATAGCCGAGAGCAGAATGAGGCGGGGAGTTTGGACAAGATGGTCTGGAGGGCAGCGAGGGCGGTAGGGTCGGTTTTGCAGGAATCCGTGATCTGTTGGGTGAGGAGGGTGTCAATGGATGAGATGAACAGATCAGCTGGGAGGAGGGTGATGCCAGAGTTATCGGCATCAGGAGAGGCATGGTTGATGTGGCGGGACAGGGCATCAGGGCCGGCCAGTTGGGCAGCGGGGGTGTAGGTGAATTGGAGGTCAAAGTCGGCAAGGTCGAGAAGCCATCGGGCCTGGCAACGGTTGAGATCCTGGGGTTTGCGGAAGTAGGTGAGGTTCCTATGGTTGGTGAAGACCTGGACTTGGAATGGAGAGCCACGGAGGTAGTGTTTCCAAGCCTGAAGGGCTCAGATCACAGTGAGGAGCTCTCTGTCATGGACATCATAGTTACGCTCGGCAGGGGAGAAGGATTGGGAAATGAATGAGCAGGGTTTCCACTCTCTGTTAGAGTCGAGCTGTTGGAGGATACCACCAGTAGCAAACTTGGAGGCGTCAGTGGTGATAGCAAATTGGGCGGAGGTGTTGGGAAGCTGGAGAACGGGTTTGGCAAGGAAGGCTTCCTTGAGGGTTTCGAATGCCGTTTGGCATTCAGGAGACCAGGCCCACGACTGGGTTTTCTTGGTGAGGTCGATGAGAGGGCGAGCAATGGTAGAGTAATTGGCAATAAAATGCCTATAGAAGTTAGCAAATCCAAGGAAAGAGCGGACTTGTTTTGCAGTAGATGGGGCAGGCCATTTGGAGATGCCCTCTAATTTGACTGGGTCCATGGCAACATGGCCCAGACGGACGATCATTCCGAGGTATTCAACCTCCTCGGTGGTGAACTTACACTTCTCGAGTTTGAGATGGAGGTCAAGTTCCATTATTCGTTGGAGTACCCGTTTGGTGTGCTTGGTATGGGACTCGTTGTCTGGGGAGAAGATCAGGAGATCGTCCATGTAGATAATTAGCCATCCTTTTGCAATCATGTCATGGAAGGAATCGTTCATGAACCGCTGAAATGTGGCAGGGGAGTTAGTAAGACCAAAGTACATGACGTTCGGTTGGAAGAGGCCACGGTGGGTGATGAAGGCAGCTTTCCAGCAGTCTTCTGGTTTGATTTGGACGTTGTTGTAACCCCAATGAATGTCGAATTTGGTGAATTTCTTGGCATTTTGGAGTTTGTCGATTAGATCTGAGATGAGGGGGAGTGGGTAGCCATCCCAGATGGTCCCCTCGTTGAGTTTCTGGTAGTCCTGGCATGGTCTGAGTCCTCTGTCTTTCTTGTGGATAAAGAAGAATGGGGATGCCTGTGGGGAGTTAGACAGGGAGATCTTTCCTGCTGCGAGGTTCTCATCAATGAATTTGTCCGCCACTTCAGTCTCAGCGGGGGACAGCAGGTATACTTTCCCGATGCTCAGTTTGAAGTCAGGTTTTAATTTGATCTCATGGTCATAGGGTCGGGATGGTGGAAGGTGGTCAGCGGCATCTTTAGAGAAGACGGACACAAATGGTTCATATTCAGGGGGAAGAGTTACCTTAGGAACTTTGAGGGCCTCTTCTTTGGCTAGTTCCATGGCTCAGGTGATTTTGGTGATTTGGAAGGTTCAGAGGAAGGGAGATCTGCAGTGCATGATGCGGAATACGGAGCGGTTTCGGATAGCGGTGTTCATGAAGACATCCTCGGTAGTCCAGTCGTTGTAATTTCGGAGGTGGTCTTGGGAGATGACTCGGACTGGGATAGCGTCGGGTTCGTGAATGGGGAAGGTGTAGACCTTATCGTGACAAGCAAGGTCTTTCTTATACTCTTGGTGGAGGAGTTTAGACTGGTCAAGGGTTTCATCGAGGGAGATGGTTCGGTTGACCCAGTTGATGCGGGGATTCGCTGTTCAGAGCCAGGGGAGGCCAAGGATAATATTATCTCAGCTGAGGTGCATTACGTGGAGGAGGACCTTTTGAGTGAGTCCTTCGATGTCAAGGAAGAGGGAACACATGTGGGTGATTTTCCCTTTTTGGTTAAGGGAGCCGTCAGCGTTCCGAGCGAGGATCAGGGTTGCCAACTTAGTGAGGGGGAGTTTATGTTTGGAGGCGAAGTCTTGGTCGATGCAAGAAATGTTTGCTCTGCTATCGACTAAGGTGCAGGTGTCGACAGTTTTCAGCATGTACAAGGGGCATATAACTTGCACAGGAATGTGCATAGATTTGGTCACCACATTTACAAGTACAGAGGCTATAGTGGAAGGTGCTAATGTCGAGGTAGGCTTCCTTTCTAAAAATCCTGGAGGAAGACAGCTTTCACCAACTTCTCATCTTCATCTTCTTCGTTGTCCTCAATCTCTTGTAGACGAGGAATTTCTTCTTCAGCAACTTCGGCCACCTTCTTGATAGGCAGGTGCAGGGTACCTGCAGAACGCTGTTGGGAGAAAGTGGGGCATTTGAGGGAATTATGCCCCGGTTGTCAGCATTGGAAGCACAAGTTCTTCTCAATGCATCATTTCCTTTCTTTGGGGGTTAGTTTCCCGATGGTGTGGACAATGTCTACATCCATGGCGTTGGGATCTTTTCGAGGGGTGTAGGAGGTTGAAGGCATAGTTTGGGTGATGGGTTGGAAGGAGCGGGTGGCTACTTCCTGGGAATGATCCCACATGGTTTGGAAGTGGGTCGCTTTCTTGTACCAGTCTTCAATGCTGGTGGGAGGGGTCTCCATAGAGTAGACCTTGGTCATGAGGACTGCAGGTAGGCCTGCGGTGAAGTAAGCGATGAGGACGTTGTCATCAGTTATTTTGGATATGACGACATGGTTTCAGAACTCAGCGATGTATTGGAGGAGAGGAGGGTCGTATATCCCCTTCTTTTTAGTCATACGGGTGGTGGAGAGCCAGGCGATGGCATTCCCGATGGTGTCCTGGTGTTTGAAAGATGTTTCGAACTCAGTGACGAAGTCCGCGAGGGTTCCTAGGGTGATGACTCTGGTGGCCATGCATTTTTGGTGAAAGGTGGCAGCCCAAGTGGTGGCAGATTCTTCTGTCATGTAGGAGAGCGCAAAGGCGATCCTTTTGGCATCGGTGTCATAGACGTCCTTATTGATGAGGAGGTAGAACCGGACAGTATTGAGCCACTGTTCGGATTTATCATGGGACCCATTGAAGGGTGTGGGGGCTCCAAGACAGAGTTCCTTTGAAGACATAGTAGTTCAGGTTGGAGGCGGGCGAGGGAACGGGGAACGCGTTTGAGAGAGAGGGAGGCCAGTGAGGACTGGGTGAGGGCTAGGTTTGGAAGGGAGAGGAAAGAGGGGTTGCATGGCAATGGGAGTGGGAGATGGAGGGGTAGGAACTCGCAGAAGACTAAGTCTGGCTGAAAGGTTGTGGGCAAGGAGGAGGGTGTCCTTTTGCTCATCTTGGGTCATGGGGTTGATCTCGAGATCAGAGTGATCAAGAGAGGACGGCAAGGAGGGGTCTGGGGATGAGGGTTGTTTGACATTTTTGCCGTGAGGGAGGAGCCACTGAGTAGGGGTTCTGGGATCAATGGTGGCGCGTTGTCCAGGGAATTATCCCGTACAGACTGAATGCAGGAGTGGGGTGTAGGAAGGTTGACCTAATAGTCGCCTGTAGGGAGAAGCTTAGTCTTTTGTTACGCCAGGCTAGGGGAGTACTGGCGGGGTCTCAAGGTGAGCTGCTTGAGAGACGAAGAACGAAGGAGAGTATGCAAGCAGGGTACCGACAGAGGACTTCGGCACGCTGGGGTTCAGAGGGACACTCTAATCCAAAGGGATTCCCTAACGAGAGGGTGCGGAGGACGAGTCCAAGGGGGTTCCAAGGACGAGGACGAAGTGAAGACTCAAGGGAAGTCCCTTAGCCTTAGTGAGCCTTAGTTCAGGTGAGAGCGCAGTGGAGGCTAAGCAACTTGTAGATTGAGAAGACTAAGCTTAAGGAAATACAGGAGTGACGAGGCGACTATAAGTACGGCTGCCAAGAGGGTTATGTAAAGGGACGCATCAGTGTCAGAGATAAGGGTTCTGAGTCAGAGCGAGTCAGATCTAATAATACAACGGTTCTGAAGAATGCTGGTGATCGGTGAAGTGCGGAAGGAACCAGGGAAGCGGTACACCAGGCAGTAATGGCATACCTGATGTCCTCACTCCCTCTTGGACAGAAGAAGATTTAGCTAAGTAAAAGAAAAGGGAAAAGAAAGAACATATCCACAGTCCAATTGTAACAATTACCGCTCTCTGCTCCACCCCTGTACTTCACCTCCCTGACCCCTCCTTACCTTTCTCGGTTATGACTGATGCTTCCCTCCTCGCCACTGGCACGGTCCTCATGCAACACGACATCAATGGTGATCTTCAACCCATCGCCTACTTCTTCAAAACTTTTGCCCCTGCTAAACGGAACTATGATATTTATGACAGAGAACTCCTTGCCATGATTCTCATCCTGTCCGAATGGCATCAATATCTTCTCGGCTCCTCCAACCCTGTCACTATCATCACCGACCACCGGAACCTCTCCTACCTTCGCGACCCCCATAAACTTTCCTGTTGCCAAGCACACTGGGCCCTTTTCCTTCAGGACTTCAACATCCTCTGGAAGGTCTCCCCTGGCACCCAGATGGGTCCTGCTGATGCCCTCTCCTGCCAAAACTCCGT
>JBBPLO010000993.1:0-13028 GCA_038089835.1 Retiboletus flavoniger | reverse complement strand
GGCATTACGTTCATCCTTTTCCGATGTATCCCTCGCCGTACTACTGCATGCCCGCCCAAACGAACTTTCCTCGCCATCTGTTACTGCCAGTCAATTGCAACTTCCCGGCATTGCTTTTTCGATCACCGAACTCGATGATACTTTGGAATCTGAATCCGGGACCGACCCGCACGTTTACCGCGCGACTACGTCTACGCTTGGAGAGGTTAAGATCAAGACCACAGACGACCTGATCCGGATGAACGAGCTCCTCTTGATCTATACCTGGATCAATCCCATGTCGATCAAGAGTTCTCGCATGGCGTGGCTGCGTTCCACGATACCACGCGGGCACTCCCACTCGTCGGTCGCCTCAAGCAGCCGTTTGGTGCGCGATTGCTGGCACCGTTGTCGCGCGTACAATACCGACGGGCTGCGACGGAGAGCTTGACCATGTTTCAAGTTCGCGGGGAGGCATCGTTGACTGAATTGATAGATGGGATTTGCACGATCGACATACAGTAAATGTAGATTGATGACTTGGGAAATCTGTAATGACATGGACCGTCATATATCATACCCCAGCCTAGTGATGCCAAGTAATTACTTTCATAGTTTGATTACCATTTCGTCGCGTGCAACGTTTTGTTCCTTCTTTCCTTTCGAGTGCTTGAGGCTCGAACTGCCTCGAGATAAGGTTCGGCCACACGACTCGGAGCTGCTTCTTCGACTTTGACTCGTCGCCTTGCTAGCATCCGAGATATTCTCACCTGATGAAACCCTGGCTGTTGGCGAACCGTCCCCGGTCAATGCGCCATGGAGCGACTTCATTTCCATGCATGTCCCCCACCCACATATCTCCACCCTCGACATTTCCTTCGCATTGCTAACTATGACCCGAACCCGTCGAAAATAGCACCTCCCCATCCAGCGCCAAGGTCGACAAAACGCAAGTGAGAAAGATCGATGATGTCTTGAACATTCCTTACTAGGGAGGAACATCAAGAACAGCCAAGGACCCGGGTGGAGTGGGGGATACTCACGTTCGATCGGAGAACTCAGAAAGGGAATAGATGAGCGAGATGTCGAGAGTGGACCCTTGAGACAGCGCGTCTGTTTACCAAAGTGCAATCGTTTTCTCCGCGGTGCATGACGCTGTGGTGTACTTATATACTATGAGTGAGCCATCCGGACGTCGAGCTGGGCGCGAACTGGCGGTTGAAAGGCTGTACCTGTGTTGTGTGATGATGCGCCGCCGCAGCTCGTCTCGCGCATCATGTGGTCCAATCGATCAATGTGCCAGTTGGGTTGGGCCAGGGGTCTGGAGCCATAGTAGGTCCTCCTCAACGGTGGCTGGAGGCCAGCCATACATGTAGTCGGTCACATTCACCGCAACCACCACCACCCCGGCTTGCCGCACTGTAGTTGAATGACGTAGAAAGTACATGCCTCTTCGAGTACGCATTGCTCGGTGTCTACTGTAACACACGTGCTTCGACCGAGTCCTGTAATGGGCCATCACACTTCCATTCCCAAGATGCAATCAATGTTGCTGCACAACCCTTAGTGATATCCCCTCAGACAGGCGAAATAGACATACACTTCACCCATCTCGCCCGCGACACATATCATACTTGCGCAGTAATAAATTTGATGTTTTTTCCGCTCTTCGTCACCCGAGGGCATTGAAAAGGGGTAGCAGGAGCGCTATGGACCTGTGAATATGGTCGAGGATCGTGGCCATCGGACGCGGTGGGGTTCTTGGGGTGCGAAAGGGCCACCAACATTAACATCAGCAACGAGAATTCGTGGGTTTCATTTCTATGCCTCATAGAGCTGTAATGAAGAAAAGACAACGTGGGCGTGGTGCTGTCGAGAACTTACTATCGCTTACTGTGACCAAATACTTGATCTGGCTAGCTAAATATATTCGGAATGTTCGCATGTAGACGCACGGCACGGCAGACCCGGGGGAATAGTGCGCTAGAACATGAGAGAATATATCTGCAGATGGCCTAAAGGGAATGATAAGAAAGGATGGATTGCTTGCTACTTAACAAGGGCTATGAGAGTCTAGAAGGAAGAGAAAAAGGAATAAAGTGCAAGTGTGACAAACCTGTTGGGACCAAAAACCTGGTATCGCAGTTAAATGTGAACATGGGGCTGAAGGTAGGGGTGTTCACATACATACATATTTTTACCATTCGTCGGAGGACCACCCAGTGCCGACCCGGGGATCAAATTGGGCTCGACGCCCTACGGCAGAACGAGGCCGATAGTGGCGCCTCGTGTACCGAGTGGCCAGTGCTAGTGAACTTCGAGCTAAAGAAACCCTAAGGGTCCTTCCAAAACTTGATTACTATCCCTTACCCCCAAATCGGCACCTACTCCCAAATCGGCATAACACAAAATACACAACATTTTTGATATCATGTAATACACATCATGTAATACACATATTACTTTTTATACTATACCTGCTTCTGCGAAGTTAAACGAACAAAAACCATGCAGTAGTTCTTGAGATCGTGCAGTTGACCTGTGTCACGCCAGTTGTCACTCACCCAGCATTTGCCGAAGCGGAGTTTAAAATACAAGGCTCTGCCGGGTGTGCGACGCGACACGATATGGTCACGGTTGATCGTCAAGTCATGCATTACTGGCGATGGCGGGCCGTCGAGGACAGCGAACTTCTACCAGGGACCCAGAGTATGAGGCCCGGATGGAGTTTGCTGTCAAGGGCCTCCATGACGGAACTTACAAGACCATCAATGCCACCGCAGTTGCTCATAAGGTACAATCTCCATGACCTGAGATCTGAGTTCAGTGTAACATTGTACTGTAGGTGGCCCGCCAGACGCTCGGTGACCGCATCAATGGTCTACACAAGCCCCTCTATCAGTCTCGTCAGGGTGTCCACCTTCTCAATGATGCCCAAGAAAATGTTGTCAACGAGTGGCTTGTCCTGAAATCAGGCATGGCAGCCCCCTTGCATCCTCGTGACTTACGCGCCCGTGCTTTCGAGATAACTGGAAAGTTCCCCGGGAAAGATTGGCATAGGAAATATATCAATATAGCTCCTATGGTTCTGGGCGGATGCCCATTAATTAGGTACTGTATATAAATTCACTCATACTTATGAGCTACTAGTAGCCTAATCATCGATGACGACTCGGAGTCGCCTGCTTTACCGTATGGAACAGATGGAGTCTGAATCCAGTTGTGTGACATCCTGTGTGAATTTGTGACCGCCGATTTGGGGGTAAGGGATAGTACAGTCACAAAAAAGGTGGATATTTGCTTCGACTAACCCGGTTCCAACTCGGGAACACCCGCTTGCAGATAGGCTTGCTCAGATACATTCAATGGGTGCTTGTCAAACCCTTGTTCGGCCGCTGCATCTTGCGGCGAGGATGCAGTAGCGGCATGACTATTTCGTTTGTCTGCGGTCAGTGCATGAATGCATTTGGTCCTTTTACTACCATCAAGATACCGTTCGTTGGGTTAGAGTTCCATCATCGTCTTGTGACCACTGGTTATTACCAGATGCAGCCAGTGCCGGTTGCCACATCATTGAATTATGTAAGTTGCCGCTAGCGCTTCCGTCATATGGCATGTCATTCAAACTTTTCAGATTAGCGCCTCGACTCGGAGTACGCTGCTGCAGACCCCGTGCTGGATAACCCAAATATGAATTACATACCGCACCCACTGCTCGGACGCGTTCTATCCCCTCTAGGCGCGCACCGTTACCTTGGTCACAGGACATATCATTTGTCAGTGGAACACTGATTCCTCGCGGACATCACCAGTGCTACTTGAGCTCACCTGCCTGCCGTATATATTTCAAGAGACCCCCTCACTCTGTGTATCTACGCTTCATACTCCATACTCCATCTCAACATACCTCATGGCACCCGAGAGTCCTAGCACTTCACCACATTTCGAGTACGCACGCATGTCGACGTTGAAGTCATCCGTGTAGACTTCATTTTCTAGATGTACCTGGTGTAATGCCCAACAGAAGGTGAATACGAGGAACCTCGTCGTGTGCATCGACGGCACTTCTAACAAATTTGGTCAAAATGTAATTGTTCCGTATGTCTGCAGCGTGTTTTCCTTGGCTGACCGCTCTGGTTAGCATACCAATGTAGTGAAACTATTCGACATGGTCAGTCTGGAAACGACCAGCCCAAAACAATACACATATTATTCCAGTGGAATTGGCACGCGTCCAAGGTCATCACTTATTCTCGACCGTGTGAAGGAAGCAGTTTCCGATACGTTCGACATGGCCCTTGCATGGTTCGCAGTTGTTACATTTATCTCATCTGAGTCGTCATTACAATGGAATACTTCACGGCAGGAATATAGATAAAAACATCAAGGAGGCGTACGGCTGGCTAGTAGGACAGTATCGAGAAGGGGATCGGATATACCTCTTCGGTGGGTCGAGTTTCTCACAGCTTGCATAGCTGATGATTATGTTATAGGGTTCTCTCGAGGTGCATATCAAGTACGGGTTCTTGCGGGGATAATACATGAGGTATAGTATGAATCGGTTGTTTTGATCATCCTGTAGAACTGGACACGCGTGCCAGGTTGGCTTGATAAGGACACCAACGGAGAAACAGATTGCAACGTGAGTAACATTGCATGGCTTGAGCAAGCTTGACAAAGAGTCGCCGACAGGGCCTACAATCGCTATAAGGCAATTCGGCCAGGAAACCCCGAGGCGAGGCAGAATGCCAGGAAATTTAAGAAAACATTTTCCTGGACGGACCTGAGAGTGCACTTTATCGGAATATGGTAAATTTTGGCCCTTCCATCGCTCAATCGGACGATACCGGGAATTGATGTTGTTCAGGGATACGGTCTCCTCCGTGGGGCTTACAAGAGGGGATGTCTCCCTTTCGATGCCTTCGTCTGCGTGTCATATCCGACACGCGCTTGCTCTCGACGAGCGCAGGGTGAAGTTCATGCCAGAGTATTTCCATGAAATGAACTCCCAAACACACGACGGGAAGTCCAAGTACGTTGTTACCTCCCTTAACGTCGAACGTTACACGACACCCGCGGATGAACGGCGCGAGTCTACTATGAGCAACACTAGCACACTCTCCGGAACAAAGAAGAATAAGACCATTGATGTCAAGGAAGTCTGGTTTGCTGGTAGTCACTCGGATGTGTGGGTGCCCCTTTAGAAACCATATTCATTATACTGACGTATTTCGTACAGAGGTGGTAAGGACCAGCCAGGAAAGTTTCATCAGGCCGGGAACGTTTCGCTGTTGTGGATGCGTCGAGAGGCGATTGCACAGGGTCTCGTGTTGCAGCCAACAGACGTAGTCTGGATGCCAGATGATCTTGATTTTGGTATCAGTGATTCTATGAGCCGCGTGTGGCGAGTCTTTGAATATCTCGCCCTCAAGCATCAAGTATCCTTCAGTGGCGCTGGCAACAATGCTCGATGGTGAAGCTTGTGGTGTCTTGCTAGTTCATTCTGCTGATCTCGTATTTAGTAGAATGCATCGGTTGAAACCACGTCATGTCATGCCCGGTCAAAAGATCCATGCTTCGATCTTGTATGCATGTGCGTATAAGCCACAAGCGACGCTAGGAGAGGGCTTCGAAATCCCCACTATCCACGCTGCGCCTGAGGATACGGATTCAGTCAGCCAAATTTGGGAGAAGAGCTTGTTCGACAATACCGCAGCACAAGAACTGGTGACCTACTTGGGCAGTCAGCACGGGGTTGCGCCAATATACCTTGACAGGCTATTGTTCATGCTGCGATTCAGTAAGTTGTCTTAACCTCTTTGATCTACATGATAATCACGCCTTCCTTCGCCTTCAGGGGAGGGGAAGCAGCGTGTCTGGGGTGTCCCTGGTTGGCAAAACCAGTTCCTGAACCTCATTCGCGACCGTAATCGTGCCCCGCTCGTTAGGCTTGTTACCATCGTCGCCTATTACGAAGCTTGTGAGTGTCCAATCTGCAACGCATACGTCAAGTAGTATATAACTTCTCGCTGCAGTCTGCGATCCCGAGGCGCCAAAGAGTACTGTGCTCCATCACACCGAGCTTTCGCAAGATATATTTGATGATGCGAAGGAATGTCTCCGTGGCATTCTGGCCGAACACAAGCATCGGGATGGCCCTAGAGTGGTTGCTCTCTTGAGACCCCTGACGAAATACCCGATCTTGCGAGAGCGCATTCTTACGAACGATGTCTTGAATACTCTTGTAGACTTACTTGATACGACAGTTGGGCAATCGGGAGGGAATTTTGGACAGGTGATGGACGGCCTGAACTGCCTGTTGCGGTGTGGTGCGTTGGTGATCATCATGCCTAGCAATTAACTCATAATCCGTTAGAGGGTACCCAGAAATTTATCATAGAGAAGCTCGGGGCCAATTACCCGAATTCCCATATGTCCAGACTTTCCCGGATATTGAAAGTCAACGGTAAGGACTACATCTATGATCGGGACTACATGATGATATATCATTTTTAGACTCGCACCTTTTAGTTCCCGCGCTGCGCATGGTGTTAACCCTGGCACGGATTCCAAAAGGTATGTATCCTCGGATTTGTTGACGGGCCATAGTGATTCGATGGTAACGCAGCGAAAGAAGTGTGCCTTGCAGTGAAGCCTAGGGTGATGGAGTTGGCGGGCAACCACGGACATATAGTCGGCCCTCTCGTTGTCGAAATATTACTTACACTTTGGGATAGCAATGATCGAGGTTTGTAGTATGTCTTACGACTTGACTTTTCTTATTTTAGCCAACGTTTTAGGAAAACTAAATGTTCGCAACGCGCAAGTTCGAGAAGATTTTGCCCGCGCCTTGGTTGGCATGAATTCCTCCGGACACGATTCAGCTGAAGGAGAGGATCGCGGTATAGACGCTGGACAACAGGTGCTGCGTAAACTTCTCGGGCTTGGTGAGTGGCGTTCCTTAGGGCGTCTCTAAAGAAATTCGATCATGGCATCCTTTCTATCAGACGCTTCGGAACTCAATGGCCTACAGAAAGAGCTCATTATGAACTTGAAAAATGCCGTTCGGTCTGGGAATTCTCGGGAGCGTACCGCTGCGACGATGACCCTCCTGAAGCTATGTGAAGGTGGGTTCAGTTTTGACGTACCAACTCCACGAGTTCATTTGCCCATCAGCCCCGATCACCCGTGAATATCTCCGCGAGGTCAAGCTGTTGGACGTCCTTATCAATCAGCTGCAACGTAAGGACGCCGCACTGCTCGCTGCATACGCGTTGGCTACCTATCTGGAATGCGGTGAGTGGAACGTTGTTGATAAGAGTCGCGTGGCTCAGAATTACACTAGACGACATGATGGAGTCCGTGAAAAATAATGAGATCCTTCCGAGATACATCGTTGGCATGCTACGGCTGGACTATTTCGACGATGCTGTAGGTCAAGTAGAAGGGTTTCAGATTTTCGGAAAGCTTATGCAACACGGTAATCAACTATTAATCAATCTGGATGATCTATCTTATCTGGTTCACCTGAGTTAGCCGACCTGCGGGAAAAGATCAAGACTTACAACATCACCAAGGTTCTGGCCACGAAATTAGCGAAGAGCAAGCCAAACGAGATCCGGACGAGCCTGGTCTGCTTGGAAATCTTTCACTCCTTTGGTAGGTATTGGGATGATAATATTGGTTCATCGTAGCTAAGACACCGTAGACCAGCACGGTCCTTGGACTGACAAGCTTGTTGATGAGAGTTTGAAACATCTACAGAACTCAGAATGGAAGGTTCAGAAAGCAGGGGTAACGATACTCTCTGCGTTGGCTCAAACGAGTATGCGGTATCGCTGCATCTCGAGAGTTTTCTGACGTTTCGCGACTTCAGAGCACGGCGTGGCGGCCATCGGACTTCGGGTACACAAGATAATCGGGATGCTTGTCCCGACAACCCCAACAAGCCCAACCTCCTCTAGTGGAGGTCAAACGCAACCAGCTGTGACGACCGCTGACCTCACAAATCATCCACTCGCCTTATCGCATGTACGACCCCGTTCACCTTCGTGGATGATGGGACCCGCATGTGCGCTGCATAATTTAGTGCTGAATAGAAAGTGCTACTTCTTGTCCCGCAGAGACGTTGGAACTGACGTGATGATATCGTTTTCAGAGACACTGCGAGACCGTACGCGCGAGACGACAGGATACGGCAGTTTGAAAGATTTGTATTTATCTGGAAAGCTCATCGACGAGGCGGACACATCGGCGTGGCGCGTCGGGACTCCTAACCGATGTAAGGTGTCTGTTTCCTTTTGCGTGTACTGTGGGAGTGTGCTCTCACTATCTCTTTTAGCTGACGTGATCGACATGCTTGACAAGATGTTCAATATCGTCGACGAGCGACTGTTGGTTGAAGAAGGACTCATGTCCATCGGGGACGTCGTGCCGCCCCACATTCAGCACTGGGACCGCCTCAGCAAGCTACTCCGCCAGGGAGCAGTGCCAGTAATCATGCTCCCAGTGCTGTCCGGCATGTCGGCGGTGGCGGTCCTCGCTGTGGCTGCCGCCGTACCAATTTATCTGTCTGTCCAGATCTTCGGGTGCGTATCGGAGAGCTACTTTTTAGTGAGTATGGTGATACTTATGTGGATGGGTATCTAGGTTGTTCCAACGGCTACTGTCACGCCATCAGCATAACCGCATCTTGGATAGTCTGCGTGATGAGCATATCCTTAGGGCCTCCCAGGCTGAGTACGAGGGTGAGACTGATCTAGGAGTCCATGAAGGCGAGGGTAGTCCTGGTGGACATGATAGCCAAAGCCCTCAGGACGTCACAGCCACGATTACCCAAGGTGGTGGGAATGCAGAGAGAACGACGTAACATTACGAAGGCAGAAGTAGGTTGTTCTTGTTCGGTGACATGCGATATGATTGTGTAGTCGAAGCGTTTATTCATGGACTCGATTACAGCTCGGTATGTGTTAATGTATTTGCGTGAGGATGATGCCGCCCCTGGAACCTCTGAGAGACCTGGACATCAAGATGGGTGATTTTGGGGGAACCAGATACCTTCGAGCGGAGCTAGACAAACACGAATAAGGTTGGAAACCCAAAAACAAGGCCCTGTCACCATCCTCGAGATCTATGACTGCTGCGTGGATCATTTCATCGCTGCTGCCCGTCCCCAACAGCTCCGAAGAGATTTCCCCCATCGACAACTTGCTGGTCATCACGACAATGACAAGGACGAGAAGGGTAGGTAAACGGGTGCATTTAAGTGAGAATAAGCGCCCAGGAGGTGATTGCGAGTGTGAGACTTGATTCGATAAGGCGATACGTCTACTCTAGGCCTGAATATCAACGACCACACGCATCCTTGTTTCCAGCGCTCTGGTGCGTTGTACACCTGGGGCCAAAGAGCGGTGAGCACATGAGCAGGATGATTGAAAGGACGATGTTGACGAGAGAACAAGAGACGAACCAGATAGAAAACCGACCTTACTCTAACCCACGCACGACGGTTAACTCGAGAATCATGAACCGTTCGATGTCCCCTGTGCTGGGCTCGGGCGATCCTCCGCAACCCGCGCTCGCGGTGCTGAGCAACAACCTGAACCCTTCTGAGGACGAGTTGTACGAGGCTCTGAGGACTTACCTGAGTGCGCAGGATTTGATGATGGCGACAAAGAAGTACGCATAGTCTTTCTTTTCCCTATGCCCATCGCTGACTATGCCCGTGGATCTGCTCGCGAGGCCATGGCTGCTCAGGACCCGAGAGTGGATATGACACTTCGCAAGTACTTTCTGAACCAAGCCATCGATCATATTCTCTGTGGTGGTGACAAAAACGAAACAACCCGTCGGGTACGGTAAAGGCAAGAAAACTGAAAATGCGATACTGACAGAGATCCAAAAGTCGGGTGAAGACGGCTCCAGTAAGGTTCACCAAAGGGATGCAAAATTGATCAAAATCGATGGTCGAGATAGGATATGGTCGTTTGCGTTCCTTGCTGATGGGGAGCACATCGTGAGTGGGACGAGACATGGTCAAGTGACAGTGTGGGGTGTGGAGAGCCACGAAAAGGTAGCTCAAAAGACACCGCACTTGGGTGCATGCTGCAGACATCTCGCCAGATGGGACGAGCGTCGTGACCGGATCATATGACAAGACTGCTTGCATTTGGTCTCTTTCGACCGGTCAGCGGCTGCTTGGCCCATTGGAATACACCTACTACTTGGCTGCGGTCAAGTACTCCCCAGACGGTCGCTTCAGCTCCACTGCCACGCTATGGCGCGACTCCGTTCGAATCTACGACGGTCAGAACGCCACCAAGCTCTTCGAGTTTCCTGTCAGAGTCAACTTCAACCAGTCACTCGCATGGGCCAGCGATGGCAAACAACTCTTTGTCTTATCTGACGTCGGCAACATGCACTGTCTTGGTGTTTTCACCGGCACAACGATATCTCAATGGTCCATCCAAGGCACCGACAAGCCCAGGTGCATCACCCTAGCAAGCAATGGCACGTTCGTCGCATGCTTCGCCCGTTCATTGGTCTCCTTTTGGGACGCTACGACGCACAAGAAAATCGGATCCGACATCGAGCATACAGCTGACGTCGAGTCCATTGCGATATCATCAAACTGCGACCTTGCAATGAATGGAGGACAGTCAATCACCCTTCGGAATCTATATGATATCCTCCCCTCACCCTACTGTGACGATGTAAGTGTACTAGCATCAAGCGGCGATGCATGAACAAATTGCTTTGTTGACGCTGCAGATTTTCCGTGACCGGGCCATGGGATGCGTGGAGGTGCAAAAAGACGATCTCGAGAAGGCTATCCTGTCCCCTAGTGCGCCCATTGGGGCCTTGGCTTCAATTTTCTGACATGTGTCCGCCAGGCGAACATTTAGTAGACCTCCAGAAAGCCGTGCACGAGCTCCGTAATCAGCTCGCTGACCGCCAACGTATAGCAGATCAGGACAAGGATAGTCTCAACAAGACTATTGGGTCACTGCATATGGACCTTCATACACATCATCCTTGCCCGACCTGTCCTTCGCCCTGGTATTGCATGTCCGCCTAAACGAACTTCCTTCGCCGTCAATTGCTGCCAGTCGACTGCAACTTCCTGACATCGTTTTTCGTCTCACCCAACTTGTCCGCATTTCAGAATCGGACCTAGTGACGAACCTCCATGTATACCATGCGGCGACGACGTCCACGTTTGGAAACATAGAGATCAAGACAGCAGACGACTTGACTGGGATGTAGGATCTCTGTCTCGTCCATCCATGGATCCGCCCACTGCTCGACCAAGATTCTTGGACAGTGCGGGTGCGCTCGACAGAACCACGCAAGCGCTCCGATTCGTCGCCCAGTCTCGGGCAGTCATTTGGCGCGCTCTTGCTTGCGCGGTTGTCGCGCGTGGCGTATAAGAGGGTCGCGGCGGACGGTCTGATCATGGTTCGAATATGCGAGGAGGCGCCGTTGACCGACTTTGATCGACAACATTTGCACGATCGAAGTCTGGTAGTGTCGACTTGGGTACCGTGGATCCTTGGTATGGTACATGCCGCCTTGGTTCCTCAGTAACTACATTGATTGTGATCTAATGTCGCACTGCATACCCTCCCTGGCCACGTACGAGTGACATCGCAACCCAGTCTACTCTTCCCTTTAAATATCACATTTTGTACAAACGGCCGGCCATCGGGGGAGACGATCGCATACGCGGTGCGGACGAGGACGCGCCGAGACGATTCAAATGAGACTATCGTCTTCAACCAGAAACCTTTATGAATCCGAAACGAAAGCGATTGCTAGATATTCGTAGCATAAAGACCATATGTTCCTCTTAGACGGAAGGCACTTCGTGGGAGCTGGACACGAGGGAAATATTCGACCCTAATGAGCGGAAGATGACGCACATCAAAGGTATTTCAGCCGAATCGTGAGTTTCAGGCTACTCCCCTGTCGCGGATCATGAGGAGACAGATACAGCATGGCAGGCTTTCAGGGGTCAGCGCTCTGTGCGCACGTTGGAGCACGGGGCCTGTGCGGATTCATTACGGGATTATCACATTCGTTGGTGTTGAAAAACCAGACTCGACGTAATCTTTTACGGAGGAGCGACGGGGATGGACAACGGCCGAAGAACGCTTCGTAACTATCCTCTAGATCTACGATTGTTGGGTAGGTTTGGAAGGACGGGCAAAGCGTGCATTTGGATCCGAACAAGCGCCCAGGGCATGGGGTGATGGTTGTGCGTGTGAGATAAGGATACAACCGGGAGTAAATGACCAAGGATTCTTCTGTCCATCACTCTACCACCTAGCCCAATATGCTTCCAAAGGTCAGCCTGAGGGGGAAGAAGGGTGAGTACGCAAACGGAACAGTTGAGAGGACGATGCTGACAGGAACGCAAGAACCGACTGGGGGGGGAAACCAACCCTCCCCCCGCGACAGTTACCGAAGGAACGCGACAACGATCGAGGACGCAAACAAGACGGGCGAAAGTGCGATCCTGACGGGGACTCAAGTGTCGAATAAAAATCGTTCCTCCTCCAGTGTCGTTCACCAAATGGACGCAAAGTCGATCGAAATTGATGGTCGAGATAACATCTTTTCCGTTGCATTCCTCGCCGATGGGATGCACATCGTGAGCGGTGGCTGGGAAGGGAGGATTCGGCGATGGCGAGTGGAAGATGGCAATGAGGTGATGACGCAAATGCATGCGGGCAGTGTCGTTTGGAACATCGCGGTGTCACGAGACGGGAGGTGGGTGGTCAGTGGGACGGACAGGGGTCGGGTGACGGTGTGGAATGCCGCCAGTCACGAAAAGGTAATCGAGCTCAAAGGACACAGCAAACAAGTGTACGCGGTGGACACACAGGGTCCATTAATAAATAATGTTTAACATGCTGTTGAACATTATTGTAAACATTAGTTTGAATAAGGTAAGCATATGATGTTGGAAATATTGGAATATAATTGTAAATGCAAATACCTATAACACTCTTATATTGTGACATATTTTACAATGATAATATCCAAAG
>JBBPLO010000991.1:0-13050 GCA_038089835.1 Retiboletus flavoniger | reverse complement strand
GAGGGCGTGACAGCTCGGTTCGTGTCAGTCGGGGGCCAAGGAAGCCCGGGTCGAAAGGTCCTATGATTCAATGGACACACGACTGCGGCACGTCGAGACGGATAAAAACCGTACTCACGGTGAGCTTTCCCTCCTCAGCCGTTTAGCTTCGCTTCTACATTCGTGCTCAACTCGGTGCCGGCCAGTGAGTCGACTCGGACATGCTCACATACAGTTTGTCGTCACTGACCACACACATTCAGCCTAATTCACTCTTCGTGTCGTTCATTGAAATCAGTTCAATCAATTCACTGCTTACCTCCTGCGACGTTTGTTTTACCATTCACCATGAAGTTTGCTGCTATTGCCTGCCTCGTCCTTGTTGCGGTACCTGCGATTTCTGTTCCTGCACCGATCCGCCTACCAGTGAGCTTCAGTCCCATGTTGATGCTAAGTAAATCCCGATATTTCTGTCCAATCTAGGGCTTGAGCAGTGGCAACCACGATGAACCTCATCCAGAGATACCCAAGCCTAAAAACAGCGAGCCAAGTACGCCTGAAGAAGAGTCACCTCCGTACAACGTGCAGCATGATAATATGCCACCTGCAAAGGCATCGCACCCTGATCCATCAGCCACGAGCAGTGAGCCGGTCACCACTACCAGCGACGCTCGCAATCCGCTCATAACGATGCCCATCAATCCGGTTGTGAACCTGCCCTTCTATATACCTACTATTGATACTCCCACATCGACCAGTAGTCATCCGGACAGCACCACGATTGGTACCAATAGTCCCACCCCCCTCCCCACTAATACCGGGCCGGGTGCTCGGAGACGACGCAGCGTGCCCGTCAAACCTGGCAACGCACGTGCAGCACCCTTGCCGTACGTCTTTTTCGTCTTTTCGTCCTCGGCATCCCGCTGATTTCATTCGCCCCCCCGGCAGCGCCATCATTGCGCGCGATGGTTCAGCGCTCCGTGGCATCAACGCCGACGCAGATGGATAGACCAGTCCAACCTAAGTCAACAACACGACGGTTGGTTATGTTGTCCGAGTACTGTAACATCCTGGGAGAGTGGATGTGTTTGAGGTCTTGGTGGCGAATAAGTTTTTTGAATGGGATTGAGGCACTTGGACCATTCCCTTGCTCCGTAAAGTGGACAAAAGTCGATGTTTGCTGGGTACCTTGCACGAGGATAGGAATGAAACACATCTTTACTCTAGTCGTCTTAAGGCCATCGATGCGTCTGCATGGACGTGTATATACCTCCGTGACAGCCACTTGACTCGCCACGGGACGTCTGGTCAAGCTCAGTGTTGCCAAATAAACTTTCCATGGAGTTTACTACCTCTACCGACCCTGTGGAGTAGGTTGTTGTACGAGTACCTCTCTGGACTGGCCTCGTATATCCTACACAGGTGGAAGGGCACCAGCAGTGCCAACACTGAGGAACAGACGAGCAGAGCGTGAAGGGGGCGTGTATTCGGTGCTGAGAAGGGCTCGAGCAGTCGCCCTTATATATGTATGGTACAGGCTGTGTGTGCCAATCGATGGCGTACAGGGGGAATGGTGATCAGGGATCCGGCACGGCGCCGGTGTGTCTGATCGTATGCCAGATACCTTACAACGAGGACGTGTAAGCAGTCGAGACCGCGCACCGCTTAGACAGTTACGCCAAAAGGCAGTGATACTGAATGGTTAGTATTCAGTATCCCGAGCGGTATATCTGCTAGTTATAGGTACCTGGGTAAGCTTGTGGGCTTACAGGACGCTAGAGGTCTGCACGCATCCGCTACACGGATGGATAGGAATTGGGGAACTGTGGGAGAGTGGCTGATAGGCTGACGTACCATTCGCCGTTCAACAAACGTTCGTAACTTGTCCCCGCACGCGCATCTACGGTAGTCATCAGTCGAGGAACATTGTCGCGTAACGAGTCTTTGGTGCCACGATCCGTGAGCGCCAGGTGTGCTTTGATTGGCTGGTAACTGCACAAATAGGGAAACTACCTGATGTCTCACCATAAAAGTAGATGTCAACAAACTTCACGTTTGGGGAGAGAGGTTGGTGTGGTGGCTGTATTACACCAGCCTCCAGTTCGCGTTTCTCTACCAGGTACCAGAACATTGGTCCCGTTGAAGTTGCGTGGTGCTCGTGGGGGTGATGATGTCGACTGGGCCAACTGACACGGGGGAGTAACTGTTACAGATGCGACCCCTGATTCTGCCTGAGTGTTATGATTTTCAATTCGCTATACCCTATACCACTTATTTCATATCCTTACTCATGCCTAGTACTACTGAACCCTCTAACTCGATGGTCTGTGCTCGTAGTTTAGTAGTATAAAGGTGTAGGTAGAATCATGTATATTCCTCATTCTTGAAATAGTTATTCATTCATCATGACCTTGAGCTCTTTGCTTGAGTTTGCTTTGATAGTCCTAACATTATTTCGAGAATATCCTCCTGCTACTTGCTCTTCACACCTAGCTCTCCTCCTATTGCCCATCATTGCTCGCCGACACTCTTACCAGCAAACCCTCTATTGTCTCCACTCTTGGGATACTCCTGAGAGACCCTACCTCCGCACGTCCCTTTACCTCGCTTACTTAAAGCATCACCACACTCACCAATTTTAGCCTTCGGAGCTGCCCTTTGCAGCCTCACTTTGTTACCATTCCCGCTCGTCCTCATCCCATCTCTTGCCACATATTCTTTCTCCTTACGCAACGTCGTTTCGACGAAGCATTCATCCTTATCCTCACCTGCATATTCCTCTGTGTCCTCCACGTTGAAATGTTTTACCCTATGGATGATGAAGAAGCCACTGTTCTTGGCGATCAAGAAGAGATCGTCATAGAAGAAGATGACGATTAAACTCCATTACATCACAATATTTCTCTTCATTTGCTTCTTATTAATGCTTCTCTTTATTGCCTCAGATCCACTTTCCCTGACTGCTTGCTGTCTTTCACAGCGGTCAAACAACTTTTATAAAGTATAAAATACCCTTATCCCTGGGTTAGGGAGACCTGCTGCACATGGCAAAGAGTGTGACTGGAATACAACCAGACCCACTGTAACGACTTCGGTCAATGCTCGTCCGGCATATTAAATATGGATAAAGTTGCTCCTCCCCATAGTGCACTAGGGGTCTTACTGGCAGAGGGCTTGTCCAGCGTATCCCATACACGACAGTACAGGCAGGTTCACATGATCACCTGTGACATCATGACCTAGCATTAGGAATTTAATCTGTCAGCATTAAATTCTGTGCTAGCCCCCCTATTGGAAAAGGAATCAAAGTTTTTGCTACAGATCAACCTCCTACACCACACTCCTGCATTCAGCTGCACAGGATCATTCCCTGGCAATGTGCATCATATCTAACCCCTATCCCATTGACCCCATTTCTCAGACTGCGTCCCATGTGTCGGTTCAAGCTTCTATCCCTGTCACGGCAACCACCTCCATGCCAAGCGAATATAGTCAAAGACTGGCCCTATATGAAGCTCACCACACTACATGGTTGAGCCGACTTAAGGAACCAGGAATGACTTATGCCAATCTTGGGCCGCCCCCCGCGTTCCCCCAAGAAGAGAGCTTTGAATCACCCATGTCCACACCAGTCCCTGCCAATGTCAACCTTCCAAAGTCTCCCTGTCGACCTCTCCCCACTCCTCCTGTTACAAAAGGGAAGTCCCCGATCGAACCAATTCCCTATGAAGCACCAATTGGCAAATCTATAGCCATGAAGCCATTCGACTATGATGGTACAAAAACAACCTTCATCCAGTGGATGAGAGCGGTCACATTGTATTTCACTGGTTTCTCGACTTTGCCGACCGATCGGCAGAAAATCTTAATTGCCCTCTCCTACATGAAAGGAGATAACATGGCAGGAAGATTTGCCGACCTTTACGTAGCCCAAAACATTAAAAGGCTACACTGCATCACATGGGACCAATTTGCGAAATCCCTTTCTGAAACATTCATGCCCGCCGCCCTCCGACAACAATCGGAAAAGAAACTCTTCGCTCTTAAGCAGGGCAAAAACACTGTTGAGGACTTTATGGTCCAAATGCGCCAATTAATGATTGAAAGTGAATACAATGCCACTTTACACGTGCGTGTCCTGATCAGCATCATGCACACTGGACTCCACAATGAAATCATGGAGTACATAGAAAGGTCTCAACCCGCCTTGCTTGAAGAAGAAGACATGGAAGCTTGGGAAGTAGCCTTGGTGAGAGCTGATCAGGTTCTTGCTGAGATCAAGGAACAGAAAGCTGGTCTTAAGGACCAGAATACCTGCTACAACTCACGTTGGCCGCGAATGCAACCAACCGCTGTCATCCCCACATCGGCCAAAACCACAGCCATTCCACACCCCAATCAACCCGGCGTGTTCCCTGGAGCTGGCACTCCTATGGACATCGGCAAAGCCCATGCTGAAGGTAAATGTTTTAAATGTGGAAAGCCCTGGCCATGCGCCGAACACTTTAAACCCTGAGTTCCCCAAAACCATATGATGAACTTTAGGGGCATAGATATTGAATATACGGACAATGAGTCTCTTCTCGTAGCCATGAAGAAAGTAGAGACGGATTTTCCAGAAAAGAAGTAGCATAGTTGACTACTTCTAAAGTACCAGATGTCTCATTTAACAATAAATTTAATGTGTTGAACATGGAAACTGGAGAGACCACAAGCGAGATAAGTTCGAAAGAGGTTCCCATTTCGGTAGAACCTCCTATCCAACGGACGATTCTCAAAAGAAAAGTTAGTAATGTGGCTGCAGAGCACCCTTCTAACTCTAAGCCTAAGATGACTGAACAGTGTGTAGCTGCTGAGCACTCCACTAGTAAGAAGTCTTGGATGAATACGGTAGACCCTTGGTCCACGACTTGGATCAAGAAAGTTGCAGAAGACATGGATGAACCCAGGACGATTAAACATCTTAAGTCCTTCGTTCATGAATCATGGTTATTGGAAGTAGATTTGGATCTCGTACAAACTATCAAACAGATCTCGATGCTGGAGGCACACTTAGTGCTAATGGAACTACAAAACAAACTGTGATTCATCAGGCAAAATTGGTCCGACAATTCATTTGATGTCCCTGTCGTTCTCTTTACCCCTGAGGCGAATGAAATCCAGACAACCACGTTATTGGACTCTGGATGTACTGGTTCCTCTATTGATGCCAGCTTTGTGCGAAAACATAAATTACACACACATCCTCTACCTCGCCCAATACCAGTTTACAATGCCGATGGTACCCGCAACTCCCACAGGTCTATCACTCATTGTACACAAGTGGAGCTTTGAGTCGGAGACCACATGGAACAAATCTCTTTTGTGATTACAGACCTTGGAACTCACTCCATTTTCCTCGGTCTTGATTGGCTTAAGTTTCACAATCCGGTAATCGATTGGAAAACCTCCTCTCTGATCTTCTCTTGTGACCATCCTCCTCACCTCATCGAGGACAATGAGACATGGGAAGAGGGTGATGAATTATTCCAACGCCATGCTGATCAAACCAACTTGGCCACAAAAATTGCAATCAAGAAAACCCAAAAAACACAATCCGACAAGAAAATGTTTGAAGAAGTAGTCCCAGAAGCATATCATGATTATAAAGATGTGTTTGCCAAAGAAAACTTCGATGAACTTCCACCTCGCCGACCTTGGGATCATGCCATAGAGTTGTTACCAGGAGAACATAAAGTCGATTGCAAAACATACAATCTAACACTCGATGAACAAAAGGAATTAGATGCCTTCCTCGAAGAAAACTTAAAATCAGGAAGAATCGTTCCGTCAAAATCCTCATTCGCATCAGCTTTCTTCTTCATCAAAAAGAAGGACAGACGTCTTTGGCCAGTCCAAGATTATCAGAAATTAAATGACATCACCATCAAAAACCACTATCCACTTCTGCTAATCTCCAAACTTATTGATAAACTCAAAGGAGCTAGCATCTTTTCAGTGTTAGACATCCAATGGGGATACAATAACGTATGCATTAAAGAAGGAGATGAATGGAAGGCGGCTTTCCGAACTAATTGAGGACTCTTCGAACCATTAGTCATGTTCTTCGGATTGACCAACTCCCTGGCAACGTTTCAAACCATGATGAATCATTTATTCCGAGATCTCATCAATCAAGGAAAAGTGATTGTCTATATGGATGACATCATGATTTTCACCAAAACCATCAAAGAACACCATCAGATATTATGAGAGGTCTTACAAATCTTACGAGATAATAAACTGTTCTTAAAACACACAAAATGTAAATTCGAACAGGAAGAAACTGAATATCTCGGACTAATCATATCTCATGACACAATAAAGATGGATGAGGGGAAAGTCAAAGGAGTTACTGACTGGAAAACCCCCACAAACCAAAAAGAATTATGAGGCTTTTTAGGATTCTTAAACTTTTATTGCCGCTTTATCCAAGACTTTGCTAAGATTGCTAGACCACTTAATAACCTTATGTCCAAAAAAGTGGAATTTGTATGGTCATGCGAATGTGAAGAAGCCTTTAATAATCTAAAATGGGCTATCACTATGGCCCCAGCCTTACGTATTCCTAACGATGACAGAGTTTTCTGAGTCGAAACCGATGGATTAGGAGTTGGAATCGGCACAATACTGTCTCAAAAACAGGATGATAAATATCACCCAGTCACCTTTATTTCCAAATCCCTGATCGAAGCAAAATGAAACTACCATGCTGCAGACCTGGAAATGGCAGCCATCATTTTTGCCCTTAAAGAATGGCGACACTATCTTTTGGACGCAAAACATCCGTTCGAAATTCTTACAGATCACAAAAACTTGGAATTCTTTAAATGTCCACAGGATCTGTCCCGACGCCAAGCCCAATGGCAACAATTACTCCAGGAATATCATTTCACCATGGTACATCACTCCAGCAAATCTAATCCAGCTGATCCTCTGTCCCGGAGGCCAGACTTTGAAAAGGGGGTGGACGATAATAAAGCTCAAGTCGTTCTACCAAAATGCCGATTTCCTCCTCAGAAGGAGCTGGTTGAGAGGTCTCTTCATGAGTATCCTCCCGGGAAAGACGTTGAAGCTGCAGTGCGCTCTGTCAATTCTTTTGAGGAAGAAATAGCTAAATTCCAATCCAAAGTCGAAACCTTCATAACCAAAGGATTAGAAATGGAAAATTCCCCTTGGAAGCGACAAAACAGTCTCATATACTGGAAAGGATTGCTCTATGTTCCGAACGATGCTGATCTCTGCGAGAAAATAATACAACAACATCATGATCATCCACTTGCAGGACACCCTGGTGTTCGTCGAACTTGAGATTTACTCCTAAACCACTACTATTGGCCAACCATGCGAAAACAAGTCCAGCAATACGTTAACAGTTGTGACACCTGTCAAAAGACAAAACCCAAACAGAGACACACCAAGTTACACCCTAACGAAACTGGCGACAATCCATGGGAAGTCATTAGCATAGACCTTATTGGACCGCTACCAGAGTCCAATGGCAAAAATGCCATCCTTACAGTAGTAGATCGATTCATGAAGATGATACATGTATTCCCCACTACGATCAACATCACCGCGTCTGCAGTAGCAAAAATCTTCAGAGATAATATCTTTAAGCTCCACAGACTGCCCAAAAAGATAATATCTGATCGTGGACCCCAATTCATATCATCCTTTATGACTGATCTCTACAAAGCCCTTAACATAATCGGAAATCCTTCTACTGCCTATTATCCCCAAACGGACAGACAAACTGAATGAAGCAATCAAATCATCAAGCAATACCTCCGAATCTATACTAATCATCGCCAAAATGATTGGGTAGAATGGTTAGCACTTGCTGAGTTCACGTATAATCAATGGAAACCACAAGCTACCAAATATTCACCATTCATGTTGAATTACGGACAACAGCCCTCCATTGGTACAAAACACTGTCCTCTCCATAACCCAGCGGCCGAAGATTTCATAGATCAAATGGCAAGGATGTGCAATACCGCAAAAGAAGCCTTAGCTCATGCCGATGCCAATATGAAAAGATTCTGTGATCGCCAGACAAAACCACCGATCACATACCAACCTGGAGATCTAGTGCTTCTCAAAGCCACCAATATCCGAATGGATCGACCATCACAAAAACTTGATGACAAACGATATGGCCTCTTTTGTATCATCAAAAAGGTCGGACCAGCGGCATACCAACTAGATCTACCAAAAAAATGGAAATCTATTCATCCGGTATTCCATGAATGGCTTCTTCACTCCTATGAAAAAGGAAAATTCCAAATACAGTCCAAACCACCACCACCCCCACCCGATATCGTCGAACAACAAGAGGAACAAGAAATCGAAGAAATTCTTGATTCTCATGAACGGTGTGGATCAGTCGAATATTTGGTACAATGGAAAGGATTCCCCAAAGAGGAGAACAAATGGAAAAAGGCAAAAGATCTTGGAAATGCACAAGCAGCAGTAACGAACTTCCATTGGAAACACCCAATGGCTGTCTGCCCTACACCGAAGATGAAAGTACAATTTGCTGAAGTTGACAACCCTTGCGCTTGTCCTATCTGCCAAAATGTTCCACTTCCCACTCCATCTCCTTTGTTCCAGACACCAGACTTTTTGGAATTCTGCAAACGCTACAATGCTTGTCTCCTGAGCTCTCTCTTTGATATTCCCTCTCCGGAGTTTTGGCCTTAAAAAGGGGGTAATGTTATGATTTTCAATTCGCTATACCCTATACCACTTATTTCATATCCTTACTCATGCCTAGTGTTACACATAGCGTACTAAGGAGGGCTCGAGGGTGATGGGGAGTCGTCGACAGGCGATGCTCACGAAGAGACTGACTTCTGACTGAGACTTAAGACAAGGGAATGGACCTTAGAGTCGCTAAGGTGATTGGAGCTAAGGGGGGGCGGAAGTGACTCAGGAAGATACGCTAGTATTGTGCAGATCAAGAATAGGGAAAGGTGATACAGGAATGGCAAGGAGCTATATACTAGGGAGACTTCCCACGCATGGACCGGGTAAAACAAGTGAATGTCAGGAACACGACTAAGTACGAGAGAACTTAGTTAGGAGGGGAAGGTCCAAGCGTGAACGGAATGACGAAGTTCTAAGGAAAACAGACTAAGGATAGAGCTGAGGGTCCTCCTATGAAGAGGTACACCTCCTGTGCCCGAGAGATACGATGTCCTCAGTAAGAAACAAGAGAAGTGAAACGTACTAATAAGAGGAAGCGATGATGAGGAAAGAAAATCGTAACATTACCCCCTTCATATAATCGAGCCCCAGGCTCGAGCAACCAGCCATTCCTATGAAAAGACTCTTTGGGTGGGGGACCCGACTCCAAAGATAGCGCCCTGTTGAGAGGGAGATAGCACTTCGAACAGACAGTTATTGATGATGTGTCCAGGTTTGTAGCAAATTCCACAATTCTGGTGGGGGAAAAAGTGCTCTGTGTGGCCCCAGTTGTCACAGTAGCCACATTGGAAAAGTGCACATTGAACCGTGAGATGGCCGGGGGCATAGAGATGGCAGTGTCCACAGTGGTGACGGGGACAGTCCTGAAGATAGTGACCTCGTAAGCCACATTGAAGACAGGTGGTGGATGGAGTGGCTGGGGTGGGACTGATAATATCAGGCCATGGGATAACCCGAACTGGGGAGGAGAGAACGGAGTTCCCATTGGGAAGACAAATCTCACGTGGTTCAGTGCAGATTGGAAAGGTGGGGGGTATAGGTGGTTCGTCCTCAACGGTGATGGGGATGGGGGTGCTGTATTCGACGAGGGGGAGTTCCTCAGGGATGGGGATGGAGATAGAGGAGTCTGGGGCGAGTTCCTCGGCCGGGGGGGAAGAGCAAGGGAAGTCGGAGAGTCGTTCGATGAGCGGTCTGGAGCGAGGAGGGGGAATGGGGAGAGGAAGGGGGCAGAGTTGAGAGAGAAGAAAATTTTCTACCTGTTGTACGTAAAGGTCTCTTTGTGCGTGGGGAAGAGAAGAAAGGACACGGTGGACAGTGGGGAAGACGAGGGTATGGGGAATTTCTTCTACATACATGGAGAATCCATGGAGGGACAAGGCGGTTAGGCAGTGATGGGAGGCTTCGTTTATTGTGAAGCGTAAGGTTGGGTTGGATGGGGTTAAAGTTTCGGTGAGGTGTTGGGCGGAGGCGATGGTGTGGTAGGTGTGGATGAGAGAGTGGGTTACTGTTACGTGTAGCATACAAGAGAGGGCTCAAGGGCAGTAGGAATCGTCTGCAGGCGATACTCACGAAGAGACCGGCGTCTGACAGAGACTTGGGCAAGAGGTTAGACCTTAGAGTCGCTAAGGTTGTTCAGGACTGCACAGCAGCAGGATGACTCAAGAAGGTACGCTAATATTGCGCAGATCAAGAATAAGGACCAGAGATACAGGGAAGGTGAGAACTATATACTAGAGAGACTTCCCACGCACAGACCTGGTAGAGCTAAGGATACAACTAAGTACGAGAGAACCTAGTTAGGAGAGGAGGGTCCAAGAAGGTAGCGGCAAAGCGATGAGGTCCTATGGAAAGCAGACTAAGGATAGCGTAGAGGGTCCTCCAATGAAGAGATACATTTCCTGTGCCCGAGAGGCACGATGTCTTCGGTAAGAGATCAAAGAAGAAAAGTGTACTACAAGGAGAAAGCGATGATGAGGAAAGAAAATCGTAACATTACCCCCTTCATACAATTGAGCTCCAGGCTCGAGCAACCAACCATTCCTATGAAATGACTCTTCGGGTTGGGGATCCACTCCCAAAGATAGCACCCTGCTGGGAGGGGGATAACACCTCGAACGGACAGTTAGTGATGATGTGCCCAGGTTCATAGCAAATTCCACAATTCCTGTGGGGGCAGAAGTGCTCCATGTGGCCCCAGTTGTCACAGTAGCCACATTGAAAAAGTGAACATTGAACTGTGAGATGGCCGGGGGCGTAGAGGTGGCAGTGTCCACAGCAGTGATGGGGACAGTCCTGAAGATAGTGACCTCGTAGGCCACATTGAAGGCAGATGGAGGATGGAGTGGCTGGGGTGGGACTGAGTATATCTGGCTGTGGGATAACCCGAACCGGGGAGGAGAGAACAGAGTTCCCATTGGGAAGGCGGATCTCGCGTGGTTCTGTGCAAACCAGAAAGGTGGGGGGTATGGGTGGTTCATCCTCAATGGTGACGGGGATGGGGGTGCTATATTCGACGAGGGGGAGCTCCTCAGGGATGGGGATGGGATAAGGATAGAGGAGTCTGGAGCGGGAGTGGAAGAGTAAGGAGAGTCGGAGAGTCGTTCGACGAGAGGTCAGGAGCGAGGGGAAGGAATGGGAAGGGGAAGGGGGCGTGGTTGGGAGAGAAGAAAATTTTCTACGTTTTGTACGTACAGGTCATGTTGGGTGCAGGGAAGGGAGGAGAGAACACAGCAGACGGTGGGAAAGATGAGGGTATGAGGGATTTCTTCCATGTAAGTGGAGAATCCATGGAGGGACAAGGCAGTTAAGCAGTGGTGGAAGGCTTCACTCATCGTGAAGTGCAGGGTCAGGTCAGGTGGAGTTAGCGTTTTGGAGAGACGCTGGGCCAAGGTGATGGTGTGGTAGGTGCGGATGAGGGAGTGGGTGACTTCGTCGTCTGGGAAGCTGGGGTGTGCTTCTAGGGCAAAAGAAAGATTGGGGGTTTCCAGGACGGTGGAGAACAGGGAGAGTCTCTCTCGCTCGGGTAGATATGAGGGGAATGCTCATTGGGATCTGAGTATTGATCGAGAGGATGAAGACAAGGAAGACGAGAGGGGAGATGGATTTCGGGAGATGGGTTGGGACATGATTGGTGAGGAAGTGGGTTCGAAGGTGGGTAGGATGTTTAGACAAGGCGATACTCACAAAGAGACCGACTTCTTGTAAACGTTACCTTTTTTTGTTTCCTAGAGGGAATGGAGGCGTTTATAAGCCGTGAGGATTTCGGTGGCGTGACAAAGGTTAGATTCAGGTTCCCAGGTGTCTTCGGATTGCGGGTAACCTTTCCACGAGATTAGAAACCGTCTTCTGGACTGCGGGCCTTTGTGACTGTGGATTACCTCAACTTCATATTCCTCTTCCTGGTTAATGATGTCAGGCGGAGGTTTTAAGAAGGGGGTGCCGAAGGCTTGTGTGGTTCAGTAGGGGGATAATAGGGCCGCGTGGAAGGTGTCATGGATGCGCCAAGAGGGAGGTAAGCGAAGTTTGTAAAAGACTGGTGATAGAACGCAGGTAATTTCGAAGGGGCCGTAACATTTGGGAGCTAATTTCCACGATGGGAGAGTAAGGCAGAGGTTGGTCGCTTCAAGCCAAACCCAGTCTCTGACTTTCCATGGGGAGAAGCTACGGAGGGATCAGGAGGAGATCACTCTTTGGGTGGATTCATGAGCGGCAAGAGCTTCTTTCCTATTTTTGTCCAATGTCATTAGGTGATCCTCTAAGGCTGGGATGAAGGTTTTCCCGAGTGGGGGAAAGGTTCTGGGTTCGTAGCCATAGAGTAGGGAGAATGGGGATTTCTGGGTAGAGGAGTGGGGGGCGGAGTTGTGATGGAATTCTGCAGATGATAGGGCGTTGGACCAGGAGTGAGGGTTGTTGGTGCAGAAGATTCATAGGTAGACTTCAAGCTCCTGGTTTGTGCGTTCGGTTTGGCCGTCTGTCTGGGGGTGGTATGCGGAGGATAGGCGGACGTCGTATTTGAGTAGACGAGCGAGTTTGAGAGCAAAGGCAGAGGCAAACTGGGGGCCTCGATCCGAAATGATCGAGTCATGAAGGCCAAACTGTTTGAAGACGTTGTGGAAAAAAAGGAGGGCTACTCCAGCGGCATCGATAGTTTTAGAGCAGGGGAGGAGTATTACCCCCTTTGTAAGGCCATGGTCGACCATGACCATGATCGAATCCAGGGCATTGGAGGGAGGGAGATCTGTGATGAGGTCGACAGAGATTTGGCAGAAGGGGAGGGGAGAAGTGGATGGGATGGGTGAGAGAGGAGGTCATGTGGGGTGA
>JBBPLO010000989.1:0-13054 GCA_038089835.1 Retiboletus flavoniger | reverse complement strand
TCTCTTGAGTCATCCCAAGTCCCTCTGAGCTCAACTATCCTAGCGATTCTAGGGTAGTTTCCTTGTCCAAAGTCTCTATCAGACGTCGGTCTCTTCGTGAGTATCGCCTGTAGACGACTCTCATCACTCCGAGTCCTCCCTAGTACGCTACGCGTAACAGCTAGGAGAAGAGAGTCCAAGGTAATGGCTAAATGACAAGTCCTAAGGAAAGCAGACTAAGGATAGCATGGAGGGTCCTCCAACGAAGAGGTATACCTCCTGTGCCCGAGAGATCCGACGCCCTCGGTAAGAGATTAGAGAGGAGAAATGTACAAGTAGGAGAAAGCGATGATAAGGAAAGAAAATTGTAACAGACTATCTGTGTCCAGACTATTGGACTCCAAGTGAGGGATCACTAAGTTGGGTAGGATGGTTTCAGTAGATGGTGGTGGTGATGGTGGTGACTGTTACGCTGGGCTGTGGAACACCAGCGGGGACTCAAAGTGAGCTCTTTGGGAATACAAAGACGAGGGAGGATACGCAGGGTGTTCTGACAGCAACCTTCGGAGACACGCGTTCAAGGTGATGCCTTGAATGGGAACAGCGCTCAAATGGCCTGTAGGTTAGACTTCAAGGGAGTTCCTTAAGTCTGGGATGAAGTACAAAGTGGAGACCTAGGGATGATCCGTAGTCTCAGTGTGTGGGTAACAGATCACGACGAGAGGGGCGAGGAGTGGGCTTAGAGCTCGTAGAATTGAGTAGACTAAGCTAAGGAAAGAGTACAGGGTGAGAACGCGATATAAGTACAAATGCCAAGGTATTAGGTAATGGACTTCTAGTAAGTCCGAGATAAGGAGTGAATCATCCGCAGTAGATAAGGATGAGTTACGACGAGTCAGTTCTAATAATACAACGGTTCCGAGATAAGATGGAATGGGAGGAACCAGGGAAGTGGAACTTGAGGCGTGAATGGAGTTCCTACGTCCGAGATACGAGATAAGGAGAAGCGAGGACTTAGCTAAGAGAAGAAAAGAAAAGAGCGATCCACCATGGATCGTAACAGTGACAGCAGTGATGGTGGCAACAGTGATGATGGTGGTGATAGCAGTGATGGTGGTGACAGCAATGATGGTGGTGACAGCAGTGATCAGATGATGAGTGAAGAGTAGGCAGTACTCTTTTTGCATCTGGGATAAAGGTTCAGGATGGCAAGGATGAAAGTGTATCAGTCAGCAGGAATAGCAGTAGATTTGTCTAACATCTGCCAGAGCTCAGCTTTGTTGAGGTCAGCATAGCAGATGGCATATTGAATCTTCTTTGCATTGGTGAGTGCAGCCAGATTTCCAAGCTGGTCTACTTCAGCAAGGAAAGGTGGTAGGGCAAGGCTAGATAGGCTGGTGAACTTCAGGGCATCTGGGTGAAATCTGAGTGGCATCTAGAAGGGAATCAACAGCATGTCAGATGTAGGCTGGTTCATTTGATGGATGGGCTGTAGACCAGTAGTGGATGATGTGGGTATGGAAGGAATGATCAGGCATGATGATTGAGTTTTGGCCAATAGGTAAGGGCCAGGGATGGATAGACATTTCATTGGCAGTTGTTGAAACTCTAATACTGGTCCCAATGGCAGTAGTTGCATCCAGGGCACAATTAGCCTAATCAGGAATCAGAGTTTCGGACTTGTTGGATCAACTGTCAGTTGACTGTGTCATGGATAAACAGATTTGGATTGGCATTTGTTGGCAGCTAGAGACAGGTTGGTCTTCAGCTAGATCTGTCCAAATATGATTAAGTCTGTCAGGATTGGTGGTCAGGGTTAGTGATAAGACCAGGTGGAATAATGGAAAAAATCATCAGTTATGGTGTAACCAAGCTCAAGTTGTTACTGTTTTTCTTCTTCATCATTGTCTTCTCCTAGTAGTCTCCTTCTCTCTCTGGCATAACTGGAGACGTCAACATTCTAGACGTCTTTCCAATGCTTATCTCATCATAGTTAGTTCCTCTGCTATCGCTATTGCTCATCTTTCTGTAGCTAATCATAGCTACACTATGACCATCTCTTCGGACTAACATCTCCTTGCTGATTCTCTTACAGCAGCCAGTGTTCCCTAACCTTCTGTTAGTTTCTATCTCACTTTGTCATCATCCTTCTTCCTTGTTCTCTCTCTTTCCATGGTTCATGTTACAACTCGCATATGCCCCTATCCTTTTTCCTCGTCACGTGTCCTAGTCCCTCATCCATGCACCTCCGTTAACCCTGCAGGAGAGTATCCCTCTCTTCTTAGCCACTGCAGCAGTATACCCAGTCCCCTGCCCTAGCCCTCAACTACCTCTGAGACAGCCCTTGTCACTGCTAGCCCTTAGGCTACCCAGCCACCCTTAGCTAACCCTTAGCTAACCCCAGCCCCGGCTACCTCCGGCACCACATCCCTCCATCGCGTCTATGCGACCCTCACAGTCACTCGTGACTATCACGAGATCTCCACGACCCTGTGACCTCCACGTGACCCCTGGTCTCCCTTACCTCGGAGATACCCTCGTCCTACCCCTAGTCCTCAGCTACCTCCAAGTCCCCTCTAGCATCCGCCCAAGGACCCTCCACGTGATCCCCACATGACCGCTCATCCCTCATGACCTACGCGTCTCACCACGTGATGCTTACGCCTAACCCACATCTCGCTATCGACTGGTACTCGCCCCGCGTATCCCGGTCCCCTCCTATCATTGTGCCCCGGCATCACCCGTGGCTCCCCCAGCTCCTAACTTATGCATCCCTCCCACATGTACCCTCATCCTGCATCTTGGCACCTTCTCGTGCCCCTGTCTTAGCCTATGTGTCTACTATGCATTCCCTCGTGTTCCCTTGGCCTTGATGGCCATCCCTTCCCTGTCACCTCGGCACTCCTCATGCCTTCGGCTATCCCTGCGTGCTCTCACATGTCTCCTCGGCCTAGACGGCCATCTCTTCCCTGTCGCCTCAGCACTCCTTGTGCCTTTGGCTATCCCTGCGTGCTCTCACACATCTCCTCGGCCTAGACAGCCATCATATGTTCCTCATGGTATGCCTACTTATCGACGTATCCCTTCTCTTCTATACATAGATCTCTCTCACGTCCTCATGGACTCTCGCTTAGCCATGACTCGTTATCACATCTATTACATGGTCTGTGCACTCACCATTACGGTATATAAGCATAGTATGACTACCTTGTATTCCTCACTTTGACCATTAACTTTGACATCCTTAACCATCTCCTGTCTGGTCGCCTCAGCCCCTCTAAGCCTTTGGGCTTACCTTGAGGCTTTGCCTCTTGCTACCACTCGTCTTTGAAAGCCATGAGTCACCTCTCATGGTAGTAGAACCCGCTGGGACAGTTCCGTCGTGTTCCCCCGGTACGCTAGCCCAGACACCTTTGTTCCGCCTCACCCTGGATGGTTCTGTCGTAACAGTTCATGCATTGGTCCTATCCCTATAAAACCCAATGATCCCTAGCCATGTAACTCATACTTGATCTGTGCAATATAAGCATACATCTTGCATCATCCCTAGTTCCTCATCCTAAGTCTCACAACCTTAGTCTCTTTCATCCTTAGAATTTCTGTTGAGAAGTCAGTCTCTTCGTGAGTATCACCTCAATAGGAGTTATATCTCTTGAGACCTCCTTTGGTACACTTTGCATAACAAAAGATCAAGTATCTCTCCGGTCCCACCTATCCAGGTGTTGGACCCACTACCTTTCACAACGTCTTACCAAGCCCTGGAGGAATCAGACTCTGATCTCCCCAACCTTACCCAATACTGACTTTCATCATGACAAATCACAGGCTCTAGCAGAGTACCACTACTAGACCCATCCCTTGCCCCAACCAGAAGAACTCCTTTGTGTCCTTCACCAACTCAACCCAGTCAATGTCCTCGTCAATCCAGTCCACCCCCTTGTCAACCCAGTCCACTTCTTGGTCCACCTAGCCCACCCCCACCCTGAACCCCTAGCCCAATCAACTGGTCCTGATCATCCTCATCCATCATGCCCTCTGAACTCAAAGCCACCCTCCCTGCTGATTTCACCAGTCTCCCCTCTGATGCCTCCTGCCGGATGAAGGCCATGAAAGCCTACTTACAGATTAACCAAACCCTCTACCCTGGAGATCCTGAGTGGATCATGACCACTCTAAACAAAATGCCTACCAGCCAAGGAGCTTCCTTCACTGAAGCATGATATGATAAAATGGCTGACCTCACTATCACCACTGGCAAAACCTTTGCTGATTTCATCAAAGATTTCGAAACCACTTTCTTCCCCTATGACATCCAAGCCTCTGCCTGCATTGAGCTCGCCAAGCTTCATCAGAAAATCTCTCACTCTGGTGACGGCTTCCAACAGTTTATCACAGACTTCCAAAACCTTGCAGGAAAGTCAGGAATCACCGACAAAACCACCCTTATTGACCACTTCACCCTCAGACTCGATCATCAGCTCACCACCATGATTTTATCTATGGGCACAGTCCCCACCATCATTGTGGAGTGGGTAACTAAGGCGAAAGCCTTCCATGCCCAGAAAATGAGAATTCAGGCACTCCACACCAGCACCAACCCCACCCCCTTTTTCTTCAACAATCGTACCACCCGAGACCCTAACATCATGGACATTGATGCAACCACCACCTTGGCCAAGCTCACACCCACAGAACGAGCCAAGTGCATCAAGGAAGGAAGATGCTTCCAGTGTAGAATCATAGGCCATGATGCCTGAAACTGTAGAAAGACCAACAACCCCACTGCCCCTTGTACTCTCCAAATTCACACCACTACCACCACCCCTTCAGTCACCATCCCTTGTCCTCTCCCAGCTCCCCCTAAACCTAGCTCCCCTTTGTAACTCTACATAAACTCCCTTTGCACTGGAGGAAAGGATGAGAAAGAAATTCTCTTGGTTCTCAAAATGTGTTATAAAGAAGAACCCAAGGAAAACTCCAGAGAAGTGGTCAATGGAGTAACAATCGCCAAAATCCAAGAGGTAAAGGATTTTTGAACAGAGAAGTAGCTTTGATGTCTGCCTCTCCTCCCAATGTACTTGTAGCTTTGCCAAACAATAGAACATTGCGTCTCAAAGTCACCATACAACAAATCATCGACACAACTGCCCTGATAGATTCTGGGGCAACTGGAAATTTCATTGATCCCTGACTTCTTCCAACAGGATGATTCTCACTCCAACATCTCCATTCACCAATTCTCGCCTTCAATGTAGACAGCTCTGAGAACTGCTCTGGACAGATCTACTGGACTGCTAACATACTTATCACCTGTGACTCCCTTTTCTTTCCCACCAAACTCTTCGTCCTCCGACAGAAACAACCCCAAGTCATCCTTGGCACCCCCTGGTTAACAACTTGGAATCCCATCATAAACTGGTGTACCCGCACAATCACCTTCCCTTCCTGTCAGCCAGAGAGGGTTGAGAGGTCTCTTTGTGAGGATCCTCCCCTGAATGGCTTTCTTGAAGAGTCAGTGAACAAAACCACCATCTCCACTGAACTTGCCATTGCCACTGAGAAAAAGGAAACCCCCATTCCCACCTTTTGTGCTGATTGTGCAGATGTCTTTGCTGAATCCACTCATAATAAACTTCCCCCTCATCGCCCCTTTGACCACACTATCGACCTCAAAGACACCTTTACTCCTAAGATCACCAAAATCTACTCTCTAAATCCCACTGAAAAAATTGCCCTTCAGGATTTTATTGATGAACATCTTAAAACTGGTTGCATCATCCCATCGAAATCTCCCCAAGCCTCCCCATTCTTCTTTGTCCCCAAGAAGGATGGATCCCTCCACCCATGCCAAGACTGTCATTACCTTAACAGTCACACTATTCGCAATGCCTACCCATTACCCCTCATATCGGACCTCATCGATGAAATGAAGGACGCCAGCTACTTCACCAAAATGGATATTCGTTGGGGCTACAACAACATTTGCCTCAGGGAATCTGATCAATGGAAGGCTGCCTTCATCACCCCCTTAGGACTATTCAAACTGACCTGTATGTTTTTCGGTTTCTCCAACACACCTTCCACTTTCCAAGCTTTCATGAACCACATCTTTGCTGATATGATTGCTGAATGATGGCTAAAAATCTACATGGATGATTTGGGACTTCACACCAAAGGAACCCTCACCCTCCACCACGAACACACTCGGCAAGTCCTCCAACATCTATGAGAAAACAACCTCTCATTGAAAATCTTGAAATGCTCCTTCGACACACCAACCATGGAATACCTGGGTCTCATCATCAGCCAAGGGGAACTCCACATGGACTCCCTCAAGCTCATTGCCATCCATGATTGGAAACCCCCCACATCCGTCAAAGGAGTTCGTTCTTTCATGGGCTTTGCCAACTTCTATCAAAAATTCATCCCTAACTTCTCCAACATCATTGCCCCCCTCATCCTCCTAACATGAAAAGACCAACCATGGCTTTGGTCTCCCCTCCAACAACATGCCTTTTCCACTCTCATCTCTTCCTTCTGCTCCACCCCTGTTCTCTCCCTCCCTGACCTCGCTTGACTCTTCTCCATCATAACTGATGCTTCCCTGTTAGCTGCAGGTGCCATTCTTATGCAGGCTGATGTCAATGGTGATCTCCAACCCGTCGCCTACTTTTCCAAGACCTTTGCCCCTGCAGAACGAAACTATGACATCTATGATTGCAAACTCCTCATGGTCATCCTCACTTTAATGGAATGGTGCCGCTATTTTCAAGGATCCTCCCTTCCCATCACCATCATCACCGACCATAAAAACCTTTCATACATCTGTGACCCCTGCAAATTATCTCACTGACAAGCATGTTGGGCACTTTTCCTCCAAGACTTTGACATCCTATGAAAGGTGTCCCCAGGCTCTAAAATGGGTCCCACTGACATGCTCTCCTGCTGCAATCCCATAGATATCTCCTCTGACAACCAAGATTCCTCCATCCTCCCTGACCCCATCATCATCAATGCTCTCGATATCTCCTTGGCAAACCATATCAAAGACTCCACCACCTGTGACCCCTTAGTTCTCGATGCTCTCTCCACCATTTCCTCCAGATCCCCCTTATTCCCTCGTTTCTCTCTTTCCAACTGGTCCTTTGACAATGGCCATCTCTTTTTTTGCAACCAAATGTATGTTCCCCCCATGGCATGATCAGCTCTCCTCCACTCCATCCACTCCTCCCCCCTCTTGGGCCACATGGGCACCTTTCACACTCAGAATATCCTTGAATGCGACTTCTGGTGGCCTGGCCTCTCCATGTTCATCTGACACTTCATCCGCAGCTGTCCCACTTGCTAACAGGCCAAAGTCAACACTCATCACACCTGACCCCCCCTTTCCCCCATCACATCCAAATCCTTCCTTCCCTTCTGACAGCTCTCCTTCAACCTCATCACCAACCTCCCCCCTTCCAATGGCCATGACTCTATCATGGTCGTGGTCGACCATGGCCTTAGTAAGGGGGTAATTTTAATCCCTTGCTCTAAAACCATTGATGCCACTGGAGTAGCCCTACTATTCTATGAAAATGTCTTCAAATGATTTGATCTCTATGACTCTGTCATCTCTGATAAAGGTCCCCAATTTGCCTCAGCCTTTGCTCTGGAATTCACCTGCCTGCTCAAATACAACGTTCGTCTATCCTCTGCCTACCACCCCCAAACCGATGGCCAAACAGAACCAACCAACCAAAAATTAGAAATATTCCTAAGAATCTTCTGTGCCAATAACTTCAACTCCTGGTCCTCTCTACTTTCTGCTGCCGAATTCCACCATAACTCTGCCCCTTATTCCTCCACCAAAAAATCCCCATTCTCCCTACTCTATGGATACGAATCCAGATCATTCCCCCCCTTCAGAAAGACCTTCATCCCCACCCTCAAAGAACGACTCTCTAACCTCAACTCTTCCCAGAAAGAAGCTCTAGCCGCCCACGACATCACTAGGAAACTCATGATCTCATATTCCTGGAAAAAGTTTGACCCATGGAAAGTCGGAGATAAGGTCTGGCTTGAAACCACCAATCTATGGCTTCAATACCCCTCTAGGAAACTCTCTCCCAAAAGACTAGGCCCATTTGAAATCCTGAGTCTTATCGCCCTTATCTTACCAACTCCAACTCCCTTGTTCCTGGAAAATACACGATGTCTTCCATGCCTCCCTTCTTTCCCCTTATCGCACTTCTCCTGCCTTTGGCCCAAGCTTCTCAACCCCACCACCTGACCTTATCAATCAGGAAGAGGAATATGAAGTCTCTGCTATCTTAGTGCACAAAGACTCCACCCATCAGTGAAAATACCTCATAGCATGGAAAGAATACCCATCTTCCAAAAACACCTGGGAACCCGAAGTGAATCTCTGCCACTCTCCCTGTCTCCTTTCCACTTATAAGCAACTCCATAACCTCTAGGTCTGTGCTGGTAATCGACAGTCTCTTCATGAGTATCTCTTACCTGCACACACCATACTATTTTCCTTCCCCTACCTACTATGTCCTTTTTGACCTCCACCATTGCCTCCTCACCTCTCGCTGGTTGCATCTCCCCTCTTCATACTCAAAATGTATATCCCGCCTACCTCCCCAAGTATGCCATCCTGGAACTCTATGCTGACGTTCTTGACACCCCCACCTTGGTCCTCATCATCAAACAAGATCCTTTGTTCAATGATGACTATCCTACTCAGGACCTCATCAAGGCACTACATGGAACTTCACGTCTTTCTAGAATGATCTGGGCAAGCCCCTCCCCTGATCAAGCTGCCTATTTCGCCCTCACCACCATCTCATGAAACATCCTTCTAGCACTGTTCCATCACAGTTTCCACACTTATATCGAATCTATCCCACCTATTGCCATTTATCCTGTCTTTTGCAAAATCTATATGTCTCTTCCTTAGGATCAACATGACCATTATGCTCAATCCATAGATAATTTCCTACTTAACTGTCCTCGTTCAGTCTCTCTCCTGATACTCCCCCCTTGTTCTTTGTCACTCTCATCTTGTCTCTCTTCCCCACTCCCAGCTGAAACTCCAACTGTGGTTGCCTCTGATGAGTCCAAATCCGAGTCTAGCTCTGACGAACTCATTGCCAACACTCCTCTCATCCCCACTGTATTCTCCACACCCTCTGGCAACATCTTATCTTCCCCCACTTGCATCCTCCCTTGCCACAATCTACTCCATTTACTCCTAGCGTTGGATACTACCCGGTGCTTTCACTGTTCTGGCTTGGGTCACTACCAACAGGACTGCCCCACATATTGCTGCTCCAACTGTCACACTCTCCAACTGGGCCATCTCACCTGTGAATGCCTTACTACTTACTGCAACTACTGTCATCATTGGGGACATAGTGATCGATTCTGCCCCACTCGGGTGTGTGGAACTTGCTCTCAACCTGGGCATATCATCAGTGACTGTCCTTTTGAGCATGCTTCCCCCTCACAGCAGATGACAATCTATGGTCCCTCCTCCTCATCCACTACCTGACCCTTGGGGATGACAAGGATTGGTCATCAAGCCAGGAGCTCGATTATATGAGAGGGGTAATGTTACCATTTTTCTTCTTCATCATCGTCTTCTCCTAGTAGTCTCCTTCTCTCTCTGGCATAACTGGAGACGTCAACATTCTAGATGTCTTTCCAATGCTTATGTTATCATAGTTGTTACAACTCGCATGTACCCCTATCCTTTTTCCCTCGTCCACACGCCTCCATTAACCCTGCAGGAGAGTACCTGTTACATCGGGCTAGGACCAATGGGATCTCGAGTGAGTTAACTGCCTCGACGTGGGACGAACGAGGTGGACTTAGGAGAGTACGCCGAGAGAGGACTTCGAGGTACCGCAAGTACAGGTCTAATGCCTAGTACATTGGACGAGTGTAGATCCAATGTCTACAGCCGGAGGCGAAGGTTACTCGTTGGGAAGACCCACAGAGTACTAAGGTTAGGAGTCTAAGGGGATTCCCTAGATCCTGAACGAAGGTCAAGAGAAGAGACTTTCGGGGAGTGCCCTCAAGCTCTTAGTGTGTCACTGTGGATGACAACGAGAGGAGCGAGGAGGCCAAGTAACTCGTAGTATTCGAGAAGACTAAGCTGAAGAGAATACAAGCGAGATCGTGAGGTTTAAATACGGCTACCAGAAGGGTTATGTAAGGGGACGCATCAGCGTCAAAGATAAGGAGTGAGTCAGTGAGATAAGGGCTGAGTCACGATGAGTCATATCTAATAATACAATGGTTCCATGGAATGTCATAGAAGGACGGAGAAGTGGAAGGAACCGGGGAAGCGGTACATGAGGTAGCAACGGCATACCTGAGGTCCGAAGGCAGTGAGGACCGAATGAGACATAGCTAAGTCAAAGTAAAAAGGAAAAGAGAATAGGAGACCGAGTCTTGTATCGTAACATTACCCCCCTGTTAAGGTGGGAGTCCCTGATGACCCTTACTCCCTAAAGGTCGATATATCCCGCTCCAGGGGATCCGGTCATGTTAGCGTAAGCCATGTCATCAAAGATGTCATCACAGTCATTGTTACCGTAGTCATGGGTTTCGACAGGGGATGCTCTGTGGTGAGGGTATCGGTTCGTCCGATGACGAGGGGGAGGAACTGGGACTGCAGGAGCAGGGTGCGTACACCTGTTCCTGTGGGTAGTGGGGGATCGTGAGTTCCGGGAGGAGGACAAAGAGGATGCGACAGGCGTGGGAGGTCATCACAGAGGGCAGTGAGTCTGTGGATGCCTGGGGGTGAACTGAAGGTAGCTGGGGCACTGGTATACCATGCAGTCGGTCCGAAAGTGACTGAGTCTATGGCATTCATAGCATGCTTCTCTATAGCGTGGATGAGAAGGAGGGAGGGGTGTTACGACTTGACCATCCAGGGGAGGCGGAACAAAGATGTCTGGACTTAGCGTACTGGGGGAACGTGGCGGAACTGTCCTGGCGAGTTCTACTACCACGAGAGGCGACTCATGGCTTTCGAGGACGAGTGGAGGCGAGAAGCAGAAGCTTCAAGGTAAGCCCGAAGGGGCTTCAAGGACTCAAGGCGACCAGACGGGAGATGGTCAAGAATGAGTAAGAATGGTCAAAGTGGGGAATACAAGATAGTCATACTATGCTTATATACCCGTGCTAGGAGTGCACAGACCATGTGATATAGATATGGTGTGAGTCATGGCTAAGTAAGAGTCCATGAGGAACATGAGAGATCTATCTATAGAGGAGAGACAATATGTCGATAAGCAGGCGTACCATGAGGGACATACGATGGCCGTCTAAGCCGAAGAGAAGAGAGGAAGACACGAGGAGTGCCAAGACGAGAGATAAGAGGGTGCATGAGAGCACGCAGGTATAGACGAGGACATGAGGGGTGTCGAGGCGAGAGATAGAAGGATGCGTGAGAGCACGCAGGTATAAGCGAGAGCACAAGGAGTGCCGAGGCGACGGATAGGAGAATGGCCATCTAGGCCAAGAGGACACGAGGTGACGCATAGTAGACGCATGAGCTAAGATAGGGGCACGAGGTAGTGCCAAGACGCGGGATAAGGGATACGTGTGGGAAGGACACGTAAGCTAGGAGTTAGGAAGTCTGCGGAGGATACCGGGATACGGCGATAGGAGGGGACCGGAGCACGCGGGACGAGTACCAGTCGATAGCGAGACACGGGTAAGGCGTAAGCATCACGTGGAGAGATGCATAGGTCACGAGGAATGGGCGGTCACATGAGGATCATGTGGAGGGTCCTAGAGCGGATGCTAGAGGGGACTCGGAGGTAGCCGAGGACTAGGGGTAGGACGAGGGTATCTCTGAGGTGAAGGAGATCAGGGGTCACGTGGAAGTCACGAGGGTCGTGGAGGTCACGTGATAGTCATGAGTGAAGATTGCATAGTTGCGACAGGGGAACAAGGTGTCGGAGGTAGCCGAGTCTAGGGTTAGCTAAGGGTTAGCTAAGGGTGGCTGGTAGCTGGGAGGCTAGTGGCGACAGGTGACTCAGAGGTAGCTGAGGGCTAGGATGACGAGAGGCAAGGCGACTCCTACAGTGGCTAAGAAGAGAGGGTACTCTCCTATAGGGTCAATGAGGGTGTGGGGGTGGTGGGTGGAGGCGTGTGGACGAGGGACGAGGATACGTGATGAAGAAAAAGGCTAGGGGCATATGCAAGTTGTAACAAGGGGAGTGCGTCCATTGTTGCCAGTCCGCATAGTCTCTGCTCGTTCGAGGAAGTTCAACTCTTCCTTGTTGAGCGGGGTAGCGAGGGAGGAGGAGGACGAGGCGGCATGGCGTCGGTCGGCTTGGCGGGTGGCCATCTCCCGCTGATATCTGTCTAAATCCTGGAAGAATTCGAGGGCGCTGAGTTGGTACCCAAGAGTGAGGACGGTGGCGCGTGCCTCTCAGTGGATAGAGGAGATGACAGTTCCTAGGAGGGCCAGTTCGGCGGCAGAGGGACATGGAGGGATGAGGCTCAGGCGAGTGATCTGCAGGTAGAGCTTAGAGATAAGCTCAATAGGGGATGCGTCCTCGACGAAGGACTGCAGTGGGATCATCAGATGAGAGTTGGTGAGGGCGGAAGCTAGTTCCTGCATGTCCTCACGAGAGGGATAGTCTTCACGCATACGATGCGCGTATAGGGGAACATCCACACTGAGGATGGGAGTGGGAGTGATGGTGGCAAAGGAGACCAGTGGGAGTTCCGGTGAAGGCGAGTGGCCTTCTAGGGGGAGCGGGGAGTCAGGGACCTGAGGAGGGGATGAAAGGGGATCATAAACGACAGAGGCATGAGAAGCTATGGACTCTATGATAGCGGACAAGTCCTCGGCAGAGGTAACGTTGTCAGCAAGAGGGGAAGAGATAGGAGGAGACGAACATAGAGAGGAAACAGTGGAAATAGACAGAGATATGGAGGAGGTGGGGATGGCGTTCATGACGGTTTTCTTTTTGTTTTGTTCTTTTTTGGTACTATGATGAGAGGTTCAGGGAGAATAGGGGAGTTGATATTGTCAGATGAGGTGTCGGCATGGTCTCGATGG